>MU150351.1:0-58439 GCA_015584075.1 Collybia nuda
CCACTAAACCACCACCCCGGATATACAATTGAAACCTGTACATAGGGTCTGGGCTCCCAGGTAGCCCAGGTAGTCATATTTATGTTGTAAAATGCCATTAGTTTTTGGAGTTTGAGATTGTGAACAAAAAAAAACATTTGGGAATAGAGACAATTGTGTAATATCTATCATATAGAAAGGGAATGCATGGAAATGCACTAATTCTCGAAATGGAAAGGTTTGATGTGACCCATCACACCGATGGCACATCGCAGATCAAGATTCAAGAGATTCCGATCGGAAAATTTTGGGGGTGGGGAGCTCATGGGCTGCTCATTGGCTAGAGCAGTGTTGAGCACATCATGTGCAACAGTGTATGTAAGCAAAGGTAGTGCGGGAAGGTCCTAAATTATAACTCAGCACAGTAGATTGATGTATCAAAATTCAACTCTTAAGGACAGCCATTTATATATCAAGTATTATCTATAAGTACAGTACTTGATATATCAATGTGCCAGCCACTGGTGTTCACACAACTGTACAACACTCACCATGTACTCATAATGCCTTGCCCATCCCCAAGGCGCATTTCTTGCACACACCTCACATTGTGTGTGCACATCTTGCATTGTTGTACCAACTCCATTGTATGTCCTGAACAATGTGGCATAATTAGCTATTGTGTAGAATAGGCATATAGACACCACACCTCGTAGGGAATCCCTAGATTATTCTCTTAGGATTTCCCCTACTAGTCCCAGGCTGACTGGGTCCTGCTTGCCTCTGCCTTTTCTTCTGCTCTGCCCTTTGCTTTTCACCTTTGTCTTCACCTTGCTTGATATGTTTGTTATTGACCACACCACTTTCTAACCCCCCCATACTTGACTACCAAGTTACCTGATTGTTGGGACATTTTGACACATGAAGGAATTTTGGCTTAGGACAGTGTCCACTTGACTCTTGCAAGAAACAATGTCAAATTTAGTCTGTTCAAGGCCATCAGGAGCTCCAGAGAGGACCTGAAGCCAAAGGTAGAGGTTTATTGAGCCGGAACACTAATAAACAACAATGTACATATAAAGAGGTAAGCGCAGGGTGGATTATGAAGAAGTTAATGACTTGGGAAATACAAAAAGATGATGTTAGCTTGTGTAGAGACTGTCTAACTTTAAATAGAGACTAGAATAAAAACATATGATAGTTTAAGGTCAGGCACCTCCTCAAGAAATCTGAAACCCATTGACAAGCATGGTCATGCTTGTACCATGGTATTCCCTTTATTTCACTATTCCCTTACAGTACCTTTTAGATACTGTTCCTACAGCTTACCACACTTTGTACACACTCCCTAGACACCTCCAGACCATTGGTTGGGTCTTCTAAAGGGTCCTGCCTAATGTAGACACAGGGTAGTAGGCAAAATATGTAAAAAGTCTTAGGAGTAGAAAATGAACAACAGTTTTCCCCCCACTTTAGTTCCCCTCAGTTTAGAGCCACTCCCTTTCGTCTCCCTTCGTTTAGGATTGTTTCTCTTGGTCCTAGATACTCTCCATTTGAGGTGTGGTTTGCATCAGCCATAGTCACTGAAGCCACCTCTTTCTTCCACCTAGATTGAGCCAGGAGTGTTTAGCGCACTTCAAGCAGACTCAAGGTTGTCATTGTGAGGTGATTGTAAAGAGGAGGTCAACAGATCATTCAGATATAATTCCAGCCCGGAGGCAAATGCACATTGCCACAATTCAAACCTGCAAGCTGTCAGCACATAGGTGAATGTGTGTTGGTATTTCCAAGGACCATTGTGGATGCAATGTCTATTGGACTTGTGTAATCTTCTGTTTAAACTCAATAAAAACAGTGGACATGGGAAACATTATCTTGTATTAATGTAAGTAATATGCACACCCTTATTTGAGTGTTCAGACTAATGTTTTGATCACATATTTAACTCTCATCTTATTGTAGTTTCCTGTTTTTCTGGTGCTTGGTGAGTGCTCTGGCCACACAATGTAAATGATAGTAGGGTAATATTTTAAATGTGTATATACTGATGTGCATAATCAAATAAATGGGCACATTATATCCCTATTGATGTGAAAGTGTTCCGAGTTCGAAGTTATGAGAACTCGGTATATCCGGAAATGCCGACCTTGGATTTTTTGACCACCAACGTTGCAGTGATTGCCAGTTGGAATTTGAATTTCTATCAAATCTTCTCAGCACTCTGAATTTCCTTTTTGATCCAATGCTGTGCACTGAGCCACAACCATGGCACACCCAAGCCAACTTATCTCAAGTACCCTAATCATTCTTGGCAACCCTTACTATAGTCTAGAATTATTTTGGTAAATTAATTGTATGTAGTGCATGTTAATGGCATTTGGTAGGAATAGGTATAGTAATAGATATATAAAAAGGTGGATATGTAGAATCATATAAAAAAAAGAAACTGAACTCAGACCTGCTGTGCATGCAATGGCCCACTCAAACCAGTTCAGTATAGTAAGATGGCTTGTGTAAGAGTCTCACATTGTACAAAAACAACCTTTCTGCATAGGACTGTATATATTCCCTATATTTATACAGAGTTGTGTAGTATCCCTAACTCTATACAGAACTATACAGTTACAGAGATACTATATGATTCTGTGGTTGTCTATGGCGTTATCGGCTAACATCAATTACTAAGCGCCAATTTAAGCCAAACCAGGATTTGCTGATGAGAACAAGGGTGTAGGCACTATGTCTCACCAAGAACGTTGTGGGCTAGGGTTTGTTAGCATCGTATAGAAATTCAAGGATAAGCCACTTGGTAACATATCAATGTTTAAAGGTCAAATGCCACCTTCGGGCCCGCCCAAAGATATCTCCCCCGTGTTGGCTTCTGCAGGCAAAATACTAATACGAAAACCCGTATTAAGTATGACTTGCGCGGGTCGGGAAATAACCAGCACGCAAAAGAGTAAGTTCTCAGAGATAACGTGCTATGATGTAGGCACTTTCCAACGTGGCCGAGCCGAAAGCTGAAATTTGATGGACCCACAACAACCTAATCGGACTGTATGTGTTACTCTGCAAAGACATGAATATTAAATTAACCTAAGAGTGCCCCAGAGATACTCTCTGAGATTTCTGCAAGGTAAAATTCAGTAGATAGATTAACACGAACTCCAACTATGAGCGCCCCGAGGCGATTTCGACTATGCCTATATTCGGTGCGAACGATGAAAGTGACTAAGTCTGCAAATTGTAAGGCTGAAATATGGCGTTCTATTACAATAGGCTAGATACCTCAAGTAACCTGCTAGATGAGTTGAGCGCATCTCTCACAACAAAATAGCCCAACTGAAAGCCAAGATGGCCATTGTTGGACTCCAGCTTTTAAGCTGGGTAGTCCGAGCACCCGAATTAGGAGGATTTGTCGTGTTCGCAGGTGAGTTGGATCCATCAATAGTGGAGGTCGAGTTGATGGAAGTCGTGTTGTTATCACCGTCTGCTGTAAACCTATCATTTCCGATTCAATGGGAGGCTTCAACAAGTATATCCATGATGAAGACTCACGTATAACTCAGCAGAGAAAAAACATATTTATTTTCGCTTTCTGCAAACGAGGTGTTCCTGTTAGGCGACGGGCCTTTGGCACTTAACCGTACTTTGTGCTCAACGTTGGGGTCCAGCCCCGTCTGCGAAAATAAAGTATCACATATAAATACGCCAGATGACCGGACTCCATCAACGTCTGTTGAGTTTCCATCGAGCGTTACGGTATAGATTGGGGAGAAAAAGTTGAGTAACGAGCTGATATAGATGGCAGAGCCTGGCAAGAATCAACCATTGGTTATAGAAGATTTTAAAAGCGGAGGTAGATGCAATGAACCCACCTTTGAACGAAAAAGATGCCACATCACTAGTACCTCCCATGCCCATCGATGCACCCTCCGTACACTGCGATGGCGCATTATAACATCCAGGCTGACCAGGTACCAACAGGCCATCCGAGCCTATCTTGCAGATCAGTGCATTCCCAACTTTGCCTTCATACTAAAAAAACATCACTGAGATCACTTAACACGTTCTATTCAAGCATAAACTCTCTTGCCTCTATTGAGGGGCTCGTGTTGTTGACGGTTACGTTGTGTTGCGCATTCGAGAGTGTGACAAGCGTATAAAGAATTGAAAAGAGTGTTGACTTTAGATAATACATGTTATTGGCGAACGAGTGCTTAGAAGAGATCTGGGGAGTAACATACGAGTTTTTTTTTGTTTCCTGAATAAATGGTCGCTGCCCACGGATGTTGTATCCTGGTTGCGTCGAGATGGGCGCGTACGGGTGTTGCAGTCAAAAAAAGATCGCAGCACCGCCACATCAGCTTGGACCTGACAACAACGCTTATAATTTCCCCATGCGAATCTACTCTGACTCGTCAAAACGCAGCAAAACACTTCACCCACTGTTCTCAACAATAGGCCTTCGGATTAGGGATTATCTTAGGGATGCTACAATAAAGAAATGCTAGGGCGATAGAACTTCCACCCCAGCTTTTTTTGATCCGGGGTTTAGTCGAAACCTCACCATTTGCAACGTAAGGTTGGGACGGTCACATTTTTTTTTGGTGTCTGTCTGTTCAAGTTTTGAAATTTGCCACCGGGCTATAAAACTTAGTTGACCAGTGGCAATGCCCCGGGGGCGCAATGTGAGCCTCGAAAATCTACAATTCAAGTGCCGGTGAATTCTCAATCCATTTTCCCTAATACTTATTGTAACTCACGCCTACGTCCCTTTGGCATAGTTATTTGGGGGAAACTATCAGGAAAGCGCGACATCACATAGTTTCAAAGGTTTGAAGGGCGATCATCACACCAGACTTGTTGCTCGATTAAAAGCCATAAAAACGGCAGATGATTAAGTAAAGTCTCTTTTCACCTGCTGACCCATCCCACTCAAACCTATCATTCTCCAATTGAAGACTTGTAAAGGCGGCATAAGGCATGAGATACCCAGACCCATTTCGTCCCCAAAAGATATCGATTATAAAGTTCTGATGACAGTTCAGAGCCGAGAATACCGAAAATCACAGTATGCCTCAACATTATTGCTTCTGAGGTAAACAAAATCTCATAGTCACTCCACATCTCTACTGATGGAAGAAATGCTTTGACGAACATCAAAGCATCTAACACCGTCCAATCCGGAGTCTCTCACATCATATATAGTTTTCCTTCTGACGTATAAAACTAGGCACGTGTAAATCCTTACCTTGAACGAACCAGTGCAAGTCTCCTGTTTCAACAATGTCGCCTGCCCGTCTAATTTTGTTTAAAATCAACTTTGTTGGACGTACCCATTTCTGATCCCTCGCCAACCGGCACTCTTTCACACAAATGTTCTTGCATTCCGTAAACAAAATTTCACGGAACGTCAACCGCGTGGAGACATTCAGGAAGTTCGTTCTACCGTAACCAGAGTTGGTAGATATCTGCTATCAGCAACGTGCGATGAATCCGGGCGGCCGAACAAAGGAGCTTCCCATTTTCTCTAGGCATTCCACGTCCACCAGCTCATTTGTGCGAGCGCCGTTCATATCGTGTTCGAGGACGTTGGCGGTGCGATCATTCTACGTCGGCTACAGTAGCCGATCCCCTTTTCGAGAAAGGACCGAATGATTTTGCCGCGGCTTCCCACAGAGGAGGCTCGCGGTTACGTTGAGACCCAGGAGCGGGTGCTCTCCATCATGATTAATGGCCTCCTTTGTTCGAATATGCGCCTGGAAGTCAGCTTTCGAAGTGTTCCACCGTCGACCATCAGAAAATAGTGTTTCCGAACGTCCGCGGCCACACAAATGTTTGGATTAGGAGAATCAAGTGCTTGTAGGCTTTTACTCCCTCAAAACGGCCCAGATTTTCTGGATGGTAATATCATGCCTCCAAATCCGCCGGCAGTGTAAGCGTCGGCCGCCTAGTCGTGGGTGGGACATCAAAGAGAAATTCTTTATGTGGCGCGCGTGGGTGACAGAATCCCGTTGTGTGACCTTGATGTCGCTATTAATGACATGATCAAGGATCCAGGAGTATCATCGTTATGTTAGTGTTTGGTGGGTGGCGGCAGAAGGGGTCAAAAGGCTCCTAGAAGTTAAAAATACAAGGGAAAAATGTGGCTCGTGGCTGAAGGTAATTGGAGAGCTCGGAGGACGCCGTTTTGTCGCATCATTGACACCAAACGGTGATTTGCAAATCTCCGGTTAGAGGGCACGTTAACGACAAATTCGGGCCCAAAGAGCTGAGAATACACTTAAGAAGCGTAAGATCCATGTGAATCTCGGAATCTCGAGGCTGAGGCGCTCAAGATTGGCCTAGATAATGCCAGGTAGTTAGCGATGAGAAAAAAGAGCCCAACGTCGACTAGCGAAAGCTGAGTTGCCTGGAAATCATGACACCTCACCAGAATCTCCTCTCTAAATCGTGAGTTCTTGTACGTTCTCGAAGACACGGGCGAAAGAAGGGAGAACTATTCGCGATCCCCCGCCCCTCTGTCTCAAGGGCCACAATCACCTTCGTTCGGAAAATAAACATAATATCAGCCACGGGTTTCGTAATATTCAATGACCGCAATAGCCTTGTCAGGACGGTTCGAAATGAACGGAGGAAGAGTGAATCATCATACCGGCCCGGCGTCGAGATTTGGAAGTTGATGGAATGGACTTAACCGAGAACTTCAAGACCTCGGATTAAACGTCAGGGAACATCAGAAAAGGCGTCATACCGATACATCGATCATTGGGATGGTCGTATCATCTGAGCATGATCGACACCTCGCGGGTAGAAAAGGACGGTTTTATCACTCAGACATGGACCCATCCCTGCGGATATGGTTGTTTTTGACCTCACGCGATCGTTGATGAGTGCGGTCATTGGCATTCCAACACCCAAGCCGTCGGTAACCCCGGCCCCTTTACGCTTGATGGAGGTGTAGGATACCCCTCTGAATTGAAAGATGAATTGAATTGAGGGGCGGCGGGTAACGGACGGAATCGACCGTTGATAAACAGCTGACGTTGTAGACGATGTATTCTTAGTCTTCAGTGACGCCTCGAGACCTCAAATCGTTTTTGGCTTGAATGATTTCCTGTGCGATCGAGTGGGATAAAAGATCCGAGTCAGGAACAGCAACGTTTTTTGCGGGGTAGAACATGGAGCGGAAGATAGAATGTTAAACTCCGGTGGATAATCATCGACACAAAAGAGCACGCGCAGAAGAGTCAACGTGGGATGAAGAACGGCATGAGGTTCACTCCCTGCAGTTGAGCCAGTTCGAATAGATAATTCCGGGCCAAAGCAAGACGGACATTATAATTTCCCCCGATAGTAAGATAACAAAATGTCAAAAGCTTGTGCGGACAAAAAAGCAAGCGGCGGAATATTTGAAATATGAAATAGGCATGATAGGTTTCGCGTAAGCGTTCCAGAACCAGGGGTGAAATAGACGAAAGGGAACGAAGGGTTACATGGACGGGTACTCACTCCGAGAAGCTCAGTATATGCCTCTGGGCAGTCCCTACATGTGTAAATGCCCCAGCCGAGTTTCCAGAGGGAGTAAGATCCAAACGTGACAAGGAGCCACCATGGGACCAAGGAACGTGCCGTTAACTAAGTTATAGAGGCACTAGTAAGTGGGAGGTGTGAGCAGGAGAACGTGGACTGCAATCATAGATATACTTCACAACACCCACCAGTGATAAAGCGTCCTCGATGGCCTTTTCTCCACAAAATGAGCTGCAGCGACTCAGAAGAGACAGGGGAGATAAGGAGTAAAAGAAAGAGAGGTAATAAGACCGAAAACGGTGTGCGCGTGCCATAACAATATGGTACCGTGGCCAGATGAAGTATGGTTGTCCAAGTCAACGCTTGAGTTGGGTAACAGCGTGATCGTGATTATGATCGCGCCGCGACGTGGCGGTGTCACGGGTTGCGGGTTGTCCCGATTTAGGCAAACGACGGAATTATTTTTTCAGTCGTCTTTCTGGAAGTTTTACGAGGTAGTTGTTGGGTTCTGATGCTACCAAGCTACAAATAAAATATTAGGAATTTGCCGAACAACTATGCACAAGTCTCGAATGGCGGCCTTAAAGACATTAAATCCGAAAAAATACGATTCTATTCTTTAAACCTATTCCATGAAAAATATAGTGTATTCAAAATAACTGATTCACAAGCGGCTCGAGGGTCTATAACACCGATGGGGTAACGTTAATAGGTGTACGAAATATGTGAGTGTTAGGTGTGTCATGAACCTTACGCGGCTTCAACAAGTGGTCTGAGCTTTCCTTGTTTGAAAGAAGCAACAACGTCGTCACCACCTATTTAAATCAGTTAGCAACACTGAAGGTCATGAGATGGTAGTTACGCACCGCCTATATGTTGCTGGTCTATGACATTATTGTGAGCCCGCGAAGAAGGAAAGACAAGTATGTTGTACGCACTAACGAAAACGTTGGGGACAGTGCGTTGTTTAGTCTTCTCAAGAAGATATGCCTGGATAGCATCGCCGTCTTCTCTCTCATCAAGCCTGGAAAATGCTATCAGATGCATACTAAGATGGAACTCAATAGTGACTCACTCGATGATCTTCGCCTCAACGTCAGGGAACTCGGAAGCAAAAAGGTTTTTGGCCTTCTTCGAGTAAGAACACCAAGTCTTGGAGAATATAGTGATCTTGTTGTCGGCGATGGCACTCTACAATGAATCAAATAATTCCAGCGCCAATCAGTAGCAGATCGAGCAACGGGCACATATTTCTGGAGCGCTGGCGTACATCGACGAGTTGCTTTACGGACATCTTTGGGCGAAGGGAGTCAAAAGATTTGAAAGATATGGCAGATGAGGCGAAAAAAGCAGCTGATATGGATACAGGGCGACGATGGCGAGAAAGGGAGCTATAAAGGCGCAGAAACATGAATGTGTCAGCGAGGAAGTGCAGGTCAGGAGGATGGCGTCACGGTACACGTGACACCCAACTGAGAATCTGGATTCTGCGCGTTTCCACCAGTCAACACCTTCTTTGACTCTACAACAATCATACAAATATGCTGAACATATGACAGCTCGGTCACCGCTGGCAACACAAAATCGGAACAATTAATCTATCTGTCAATCGCCCCGAGAGCTCGTGGCAGAAACCAACTTCATTAGATGCAGTTTCGAGTTCACTGGACATTTTAACCATCACTGAAAGAAGTATTGAGCAAAAAGTGCGGCAAGTCCTTTTCCCATGCACTGAAAGCTAACACATCCATTACAGTAATACCGACTTTTGTCATCGCATCATTAAATATTCGCTTAGAAAGTCAAACTTGGGCGGGGCTCGGCGAATCATACTCCAACCCCGTGATGGCTGCACGAATATGGAAGAACTGGGACGCAACTACCCATTTTACCAACATCTTTTACACGTTTCTTTGATTGATCCTTGAATCTCGTTAATCCTGCCCCAGACTACTACCCGAGCCCCACATAGACTCCTGGGCGAACATTGCCTACTTGGGAAAAGATGAACGTTCCCCACCCCCTGTGATACGGTGCTGAGTTATATGCGCGTCTTCTTTGCTATTACGTGTTGCGCCCTTACCCTTGAATTTACCTTCACTATCGCACAGGGTCCCCCGTTCAGTTTCTTCTAGTGTCAATCACTTCGTTCTATGTCTCCTTGCATCCTTTCGATCACATGGGACAGTGTGCACCGTCGCACCGATATCGGGTCATTTGTTGATTCAATCCTACATTCACCCCCTTTGGCACTTGTCAGGACCCCGCTGACATAGCTCTCGGGAACTACAGCCTAGACTTTCTGACACCGCGTTTGTAGCGAATCGCCGGTGGATACCCAAGAATGACACCTGCATATAGCAACATACTAACATGTATCTCTAGGTCGGAACGCCCGTGGGCACCTGTCACAAATAGCTGAACTGCGCTGGCTAACCTTGTGCTTAAATTAACTTCCGGCGAACATGGATCTCCTATCTTTCAAAATATGGTTCAGTGGACGCTTGTGAATGGGCCACGATCTCGCTTCGGCTTGTGAATGCTCTGAATGCTCGGTTGTTGGATTGATTATACGCTGCCGATAAGGAACGGTTTGTCAGTCCTGGTGACACGCGTGTAGCGGTGCGTTTAAACTCTATCTGCACTCTGGGACCTTACCGGAGATGGGTGTAGGATCGTCTTGCACTTCATTTGGCTTGGTTTTCTTGTTATGTACTGATATTCTCAATCATAAGCGTTTCAGACGAGAAGACCTCGGGTAGTCTCCCACGGCAGAGAATCAGGCGGATCTAGTGACTTCTAAAAGTCTTGTCCTCGACATTTAGTTTGGGTTCAAGTCCGCACCCTGGCCACGCCAAGCGAGCCCAAATTTAGCGTCGACATAAACTATCTTTTGGACGAAAATCGTCTGCGACTAACGAGCGCCAAAATTGTGCTTCTCTATCCGCAAACTCCTAGTGCCGAAATCGATAGAATTAGGGTATATTGCCAGGCAGCTTCACACCCCAAACCTAAAAATAACACAGTTCTCCTAGAGCATGTTCAGGTTCGCAGTTGGCTGGAACCATTCTATCTGAACCCGCTGCCACATCTACCCCCACATGCTTCGTTTACACCTCCTACACTTACAATCGAACCCTCCACACAGCCCTACATGATCTCAGCCCTCTTTCTATTTTTCTCACATCCCCATCCCTCATTCAACGCCCCTTCCCTCTTCCTGACCGGCGTTTTCAAGTCTGCGGTATTCATTATTCGCAAAATACAGCATATCATAACCGACCTCATGTGTGTTTGTTACATGTATACAGAAGTCCAGAGTCTGCGCCCCCTTTCTCTATAATCAACGTTTCGACTCACTTCGGTATATACAAAAGGGACCCTGATGGCGCGATTTTCTTTCCCCTCTCGGTCACGGTCATTAAACACGACCTCCTTTCTATGCCCGACGTATGACTATTACAGCAAGTAGCATGGTGTGTATTTCATCGAACAGTTCAATTTTTTCATCTGTCAAGGGCGCCCTGGCCAACTTTCGCATTGTCCACATTTTGGCGCGCGCTAGTTAACACGCCCACCCCCTCAAACTTTCCCATCATACACAGCAATTTCAGGCCCCAATCTTCAAGGTATCATGTCCGGCGGCTCGTGGCCGAACCATAATACCTGCGGTATCGCGTCCCGGCGAACCCGCCCGGCGACATTCCGAATGTTGTGGGCGTGGCGGCTGGCTCGAACTCCCCTCTTTCTCCCTCTCCTCTCATTGTCCACAACCAACTCAAACCAAATCTCCCAAACCAGCCGCAGCGTTCCCGTGATATAGTGCTAATCAACCCTGACGATGGTCGGGCCTGGATTAGCGAAAACGTGCGCTGGGCACCACTGATTGAGCGAAGATAATCGATGGGCCCCCCATCAGTTCCTATCACCCGACATAGGTCACCATCTGTGCCCATTGTAGCGAAGTGTTGCTGCGGCATCACGAAAATACCGCGATTTTCAAATAGTCATATCCCCAGTGGGCGACTCAACGCCTCGTTGGGTTTGTTTTCCCGTAGCGGAGAAAACACTCCACACCCAGGTTTTCGTCTCCCCCACTGGGCATCGTTATTCAGCGGTTATCCCTGATCATATCTCCTCAAATTCTATATACGCGATATCGATCTTGGCTAGTGTGGCCATGTGTTCGCGTCGGCATTGTACGGCATCCCACGATGAGATTTACCTACCGAAGCGATGGCGCACCCCCCACGATGCGATTGCTGATCAGTGATCACGGATCCAGGATTTCCTAGCCCGACGCAGCTCAGTCGTCCCCGACTTCACCCCTCCCCTCACACCACGTTACCCGAGTGTATACAGGGCCCACAATAATGGAATGACGGCCTACATTCCGTAATCTTTGCTCGGATGCTGAATATGAACTATTATTGATACCTTGAGTCAGGTTTGGAGCGACAAGCTTCGAAGACGCTCCGTGGGGCCCGGCACGATTGCTGAATTGTTTTGTTGTTGCCTACAGCTACCCACTTTCCCAAGAACCATGGACTCATCGAGGTTTACATCTGACTGGCCGGCTACCCGAGCTCGAACTGCATCCACCTGCCCCTTAGATCCTCTTGGGTTACTTATCTCCTACATACAGCCCTTGTTCAGCAGATCTGAATACTCGTGCTCGACGTTCTCATGACTAGAACGCTAGTCGGCTTTATCAACACATATGTCGACGCTGCGATCATGTGTTGTCGGGCGCGGTTATACAACGACCTAACTAACTTACTCTGTGATGCCGCGAGGCACTGGCAGGTTCTATTACACACGGACGTCATCAACTGGTCATTGATGAAGATCAGGAAAAAATTATGGTGTCATAAAGATCAATAGTCATCTTGGGTCCGCACTAGTCCCAATGTTCGCTCAATACTACTGCCCTCCAACCTCCGAATGGTATGCACAACGATCCGCGCCCAAGTCACTAGCCCCTCTCATCGTGGCGTTTGTATACCAGGGTCGCATGTGCTCACTGCTCAACCAAGGACGAATTGATATTGTATACTGGTTCAACTCCTTATCTCGGAACTTGTGTTCTTGATTCTTCCGATCCTCATATATGTGTTTCTCTTCTACGGCCGCACCGCTCCATCTAGGAACCCACAGGAAAACACGCCACGCCACACAACTGATTAACGCTCGACGCACTATAACTTATCAAGAAGGCACAGGTGTTTTGAAGGCAGCAGTTATGTATACAAGTAAAGACCGGATAAGCTAACGGGCGATGCCACTACACTAGGGCACATTTCTATATAACGGGATATGTGGTGTTAAATGGTATGTACCAAGAAAAGGAAAGATGGAGAGGGTTCAAGTGTGGATGATAACTGGTTGTTCAAAGGGTGCAGGAGCGTCCAGAAAAAGGGGGTAAAATTGTCTTGCTCGCTCATCATAGGTATGTAGGAAAAGTCTGAGATGCAAGAAGCAATATTAGTATGGGCCCGGGCACGACCAGGCGGGCCTATTAGAGGGCGACGACAACAGCTCCGGCGATGGCTGAGATGACAACAGCAGCCAGAGCACCGACGTTGGTATTTATCTTGATGGGAACAGAGGCAGCGGAAGAGGAAGTTGCAGGATCCGAGGAAGAAGCACTGCTGGTACTGTTACTTGCCGAGTTCGTGGGAGATGAGGCAGGGGGGGTGACCGTGACACCGAAGCTTGTCGACGTGTTAGAGGGGCGACTGTGGGAAGACGGGGAATAAAGCAAGGTCAGCTTATCGTTCACGGGCCAGAGCTTGGGGAACATACGTGGAGGGGACACTCGGAGTGGTGCTTGTGCTGCGTCCAGTGGTGGCTGTGCCAGTGCCAGTGCCGGTCGAGCTGCCCGAGGTAGTGTCCGTTGCTGTGTTCTCTGCGACGCTGAAGGTAGAACTGCTGGCGAAGACGTTGTTGACGTTTCCGACGTCGACGAGGTTGATGGTATATCCGTCACTAATTCCCCAAATCAGCCTTGGCACACCAGCAATTTTTTTTTGCTGATCTTATCTCACCGAGCAGGTACGACGGGCAATGTCAGCGTTATTTCACCGAGCTCGGGCACGACATTGTTTGCAATGCCGAAAGAGTCATGGAAGACTTCGTTGATAAGGAAGATACTGAAAGTAGCGCTGTACTGGGGTTTAGGAGGCTGGCATGGGGGAATAATAGGGGGGGATAGCTTACGGGTCACCAGCTTGAGACTCCCAGCGGATGGTGATTGGGCTACTTGACTTGGGGTTCTGAGGAACTTCAACAGTCAAGGCGGCAACCAGAGGGGCAAGGAGAGCGAGGAGGCTGTAATATAATGGGTAACATAATAGTGTTTTTTAGAACCAAAGCAAAAGCCTTAGGAACGTGTTTGTAGGGGCTGACCTGATCTTTGTGAACATCTTTTGTGGTCGTGGATGGTAAACGTAGAACAAAAGAAAAAATTAAGACGGAAGAGTCGAGAGAAACCGCAGTCGAGGAAGATGACAAGGGGAGCAACGGGAAGTTTCTGACCAGAGTGCAACCAAGATTTTTATAGGACCAAACATGTGCAAGCACAGCAAATCACAAGCGACCATCATTACCCCTTGACGGGGTCACAAAAATAGGTTCCGTTCATTCTTGTTCTTCTATATTCTCATCTGCGAAAAATAAGTACAACGGGGTGTATCGTAATTATGCGACATGCTCAGGTAGTCCGAATACCCTTCCGTCGACTCAGGTCTAACTGTATCTGGTGAATATGCCCACATCCTCTGTCCCTCGAGCCCGAGCGGGTTAGTATATCTGCGGGGAAAAATATTTTTTGTGCGTCAGTCAGTCAGGTCGGACAGGTTGGCAGGGTGTGAGAAACGCCGAGTAGAGAGAGCTCCCACCTCGTCGAATGGTCGTGTATCGCTAAAACAACTATCCCAGACCTCGTTGACGGCACGTTCTGCTGTCGCAGCATCTGGACATGCGGGGTTCGCTGCGACGGATATCGCTGCCCTACGACGGACGCAAGCCTATGAGAACAAGAAAGATAAGGACCAATTTTAGTAACGTGTATATCTCACTCCACTGTTCGGAAGCAGGAAGAAGGGCTGGTATAAAAAAAGGAATCTTTTAAAGAAAAGGTACCTACTTGGTGTTGTTTTGAGAAGGAACCAAAGCCTCGCCGCAGTTCTCGCGTGTACCGGCAATCCCCACTCAAGCTATTAGCGCGAATCTAAAATAAAAATAAAAAATATAAGAGAGAAGGGGAGGGGGACGGGGGGCTCAGATGAATGGAATCACGAGGATAGAGGGCGGTTTTTCAGCCTCACCTCGCTGCAAGCATGGTGCCGTAAATTATTCCAGTCCACTTTGAATTTGCAGTGATCGTACATATGCACGAGCTCGTGGACGAGGGTGTGTTCCATGTGCTTTTGGCTGAAGAAGTGGCCCGAGCAGAGGACGACTGCGCCCGGGTCAGGGCTGAACCCCCCTGCGCGGCTCAAATCGCAAGGGGCGCAGAGGATGTTGGATGCTGGTACGGCACAGCCGGACAGTTTGAGGTGCTTTAGCATGAAGACGACAGCAGGGCCTGAGGAAGCACGAAGTAAAATAAACAAAATAAAAATAATGAATGGATGGATTGGCAAGTGATGAACGCTAAGGGCTTACTGTTGTTCATGAGATAGTCCTTCGTTTTTTCACAGCTACGGGTCTGGTATTCGCGCAAGTCCAGCATACGTTCCTCCTCCGAAACACCCAGGCCCGTAACCAGCGCGGCCTTTCTGCGCCATCTCTCAAAGGCGCTCGTCGGTTCAGATGAGGGCGGTGGAGTGGGGTTTTGCGAAGGACTTTTTTCAGAATCGCCCATCATGCAACCTCGAAGAATGACCAAGAACTCAGATTTCTTTTTCGGGAAATACGTTCCCACGGTCATGATTTGATTGATTGATTTACTTGACCATTTGTCGTCTTGTCGTTGATTGTTGATTGTTTTGTCCTGAGGACGACCCCTCAGTGTAGTATTTCAAGGCTTGGCTTTTTTAATTTCGGCAAACCTCCAGCCAGTCCCATATTTCCCTCATCCACCGGCGGGCGGAAGTACCTTCCAGTTTCAATTCAATTCGCGTCCAAGAAAATCAGGGTTTAAAACAGAAGTTTGGTGCGTCTTGTATCAGAAAACACACCGTGATGGCGCACGAGGTACAGTACCGAACATATTCAGCCCACTTGGCCCCTCCGCCCGCCAATATTTCTGCCTCGAGTAAAACTCGGCGGTATGCCATCGAAGCCTCGTCTTAACCCCCGCTTACTGCCGCTAGACTAGACCATCGCCTCACCCCCCCAGGAGCCAAGTAAGGGAGCAGCCACCAATCACTCGAGGATCAGGGACTTGTCGTCTGGCGTGCGCGTGTACTCGACTACTTCATCCCTACGTATGACAGGGCCCACTTGGGACCCTTTCGTCCTTTAATCTTGGATATTGTGATTTACCGGACAGCTAAATCACTCCCCCCCCCCACACACACACACACCTGCCTGCCTACCTGACCAAACCAACATTCTCGATCAACAGATTACCCATGGGGGGAGAAGGGTCACATGTGTCTTCTTCTTCCCCTTCCCCAGCCTTTTTCGTGTCAATTCGACGTGACTCTGATGTGCGGTGTATGACATATCCTTGAGTTATGGCACGCCCATTCGCCAGGCCCTCGATTGCCGGCATCGCATATACGCGTCCTGCCCTCCCCCACGTTATTCTGACAGCTCCCCACTTTTAACAGGAGGTCGCGTGGCGGGCCCTTTTTCCCTTGCCTTGCCTCGCGACTGACCCTCAGATTCGAAGCAGAGTTCGTTCGTCTGTGGGGTTCGTCCGAGTTTGTGGGGTTGGCCTGGCTTGGGGACACGAGCGAGCGAGCGAGCGAAATGAATGAACGAACAACTAAAGCCTCTTGGAGAATCGGTGAGAAAAAAAGGGAAACTAGAGGGCCCCCTCTTCTCCCCAGCTCTCGTAATTACCTCCCTCAAAGTAGCCCTCGCAGGTCCGTCGATCTCGCGACATGCACACACACACCTCCAAGGGCTTGGGTTCAGATAGCGATATATCCGGGGTGGGGGCACGCATCCATCACATCGCATCGTCGAAGATTCTGTCGTCGGTTGCGCAGTATGTACATTTGTCCCAGTGTGTCTCGTTTATTTGAATGTATACAGGGTTTATGTCCCCATTGTCGCGGGACAACCCCCCCCACAAACCAGTGCTGCGCCGTCGCCATCCGTACCATCCGAAGCAGCACTAGCAACAAATGCAATACAATTCCTGATGTTTTCCTTGTCGCTTTTCTTTCGCTTCCCTCGCTTCCAATTGGCGACCTAAGAGAATACCGGGTACTTTTGGGGCCGTCGGCCAATTGCGCGACAAGGATTGATCAGGCGCCTCGTATATTCCTTTGCATTTGTATTGTGTTATTTGTTTACTTTGGGTTAACGCCCAGACCCCCCGGACTCGTCCAAAAGTTGACAGGATCGCAAGCTCGACGCTGGGCTGTAAATTGTAGAGATGTACATGTCCGTACGTACCGCCCTATTTCACTTCCTTGCCATCCCGCACATTTTTCACACTCCGTGGTCTATCTGCTTTCCCCCTCTCCCCCATTCTGCGAATGCGAACACTCGCGGTGGTACTAGAGATGCCGACTTGACAAGCCAAGCAAGGTACCTCTGATAGTACTAGCCGCCGTCAATGCGTCACTCCCGGCCAATTGCAAACCTCATGTGATTCCAGTGATTCCCCATAATACAATGACGTTTTTCAACAGTTTTTTTTTATTTTTATTTTTAATTTCCCTTCTCGCTGGTCTGCTCCCCCCCTCCCCCTCCTTGGCAACGCCGCGACGTACCATGAAAACCCCACTTGGTAAGAGTTGAAAGTTGGTGGCGGCTCACGTTATGCGGCTGGCGCGCGGGAACTAGACATATACACACACATACATATAACATACTCTACCGCGACCCCGCGTATCTAGCGCCGCGAGATGCAAAGATTAGAGATCGTAGTGCGCGCGCTCCCCCGCCCTTGCACCGTAGCTCGTGGCCTTGATCGTGATCGTGGTTTGGTTTAGCGTGTCTTTGATTTTTTTTAAATTTTACCTAGGGCAGGGCATGGCAGCAGGGTGAGATGAGGCGCGCCCGGGGAGTACATCGGTGGATACGGGTATTGGGGGCATGGGCGGAGAGGGGAAGGGAAGGGAGAAGAGAGAGGGTCTCGTTACCTGTATCGGCAGCTCCGCCCTGCAGGGCCCTCGTTCTTTCCCCCAGGATCATCATATACCATACATCATACATACATCATCATAAGTCCATACATCATCACATTTCATCATGGGTAACACAGCGATGGTGATCAAGCGTATATATCACATCTCACATCTCATATCTCATATACATAATACCGGAAAAGCGACACGACAGTTGAGTCCTGACAACGACAAGCTACTTGACGACGACCCGCCGCGCACATATGACATAGTTTATCCGTCCTCTATTTGTGCTTTTGCGGATAGATCGGCTTGGATGAGATTGCCTGATGGCCAGATCCAGGTCTTGTCCCCCCCCCTCCCTCCCCCTCTCTTCATATATTGAGAACATCAAAAAGTAGTCATGTAATCCGCGACAGGAACATATTTCGGGAACCCGGCATTGTTCAACTTTCATCCCTACGGTTATGGTTGTGATTTATGATTATGATTATGATTGCGAGTGTGAGATGACGGTATGGCGGTTACGTGGCGCTCGAATGTTTGAATTGAACTGTCCCATCTATGTAAGAAGCACCAGCAGCAGCAGGGCAGGACCCCTGAGAATACAGGTGGCGGCCTAATACCTATCCGGATAAAAATTGGCAAAATTTTTTGAAATCCCCCAGGAGCGTCCGGATAAGAATTGGGCAAAATTGGGCAAAATGGGTGAGGTGTGCATCCGGATAAAAATTGGACCTCTTGGTAGACGCCTGACTCAAGTCCGGATAAAATATGCACTGGCTGGGGTTGAACTCAATTGTAAATATTTTCAAACGCTTTACCATTAGACTACATGGAACTTTTAAATGTTGATGTTAACTGGAGTGATATGTTGTGATTCTACATGTGTTCACTTAGGCCATGTTTGCACAATATTATCAATACTGTCATCCGGCTCACAGTGATTATCAGTTGTTGAAGCGGCGGCGAACCATTTTCAAAAAGTACAGTCTTCCGACCGAGCTAGAGGATGCTCGTATCACAGAGGTGGCTCCCCTTCGGTTGGCAAGTTGGGAGAATGGATCAGGCTATGGCTTTGTAGTGTTTGATAAGCAGATTATGTTGGCAAAAGGTACAAGTTCTTTATTTTCATTTCTGGATTCACCTGACACTGCTAATTTTTAGTCATGTCCATTTATTCCAAGTCGGCAGGACGAGCTGGTAAACACGGCTTAATTCCCCAGGCTTCAAGCATTGCGGCTGTTTCAAATATCCCTGTCCAGCTGTTCGAACACATGATCGGGTCCCAGTTCCGAGCGAACCATGCAGCGCAACGATTACATATCAAGAAATATTGTTTACTTCCATCCTCAGCATTCCTTTCGACGTTGGACACAGCACCATTCGCTTCGGGGGCTGGCCTCAAGATTTCGCAGCAAGACTGGTTATTTTTTAAGGCCTTGAAAGACAAGCTCAAAGATATCATGAAGGCTGTGAGCACTCTTGGTGGTAGAAAGAAGAAAAACGTGGCCATTCCTTCTGAAAATGAGGATGAGGAGTAGTAGAACTATTATAATTGCATCTACGTAGGTTTAAACACTTCTCACATACCGTACCGTGCAGTGGGAAAATTTTTGAGTATTTAGGGTATGCCTGAGGCGGCGTCCGGATAAAAATTGACATATTTGGAGGGCTGATACCTTTCCGGATTAAAATTGGGTCAAAAGTGTCCGGATAAAAATCGAACATTTCTGGTGATTTGGTATTAGGCCGTTACCTGTATTCTCAGGGGTCCTAGCAGGGCCCCGAACCACTAAATCGCCAGGCCACTAAATTGTGCTTGTAATGATCATGATCATGATCACGAACTCGGACACGGACTTGGGGTTTATGATATATCGATTTCGAAGCGTCATAAAACTTCGCGCATCTCATCCCATCTCATCTCGTGCCAGATCCAGCCACCCTTACTCTATTCTTCCGATAACGGGAACGGGGAACACTAACCATTAACACTAGCACTAGCAACAAACCCAACAAGTTTGGTCCAGATTGAAAAATACACGCCCTGGACATATATAACCCTCGGCATCCCCCGCAACCCGCAACCCGCAATTCACAAACCACAGACCACAAAACCACAAACCACAAACCACAAACCACAAACCATAAACCATAAACCACAAACCATAAACGGACCCAAGCCCGAGCCCAGGACAGGACCAGGACCAAGCCCAACACGTCGATAACGGACGCTGAAAAAAGCCAGATACAAATCAATTGGTGACACAGAACACGAGACCCGCCCGTCCCACCACACTCCCCCAAGCTGACATCCAAAACTTCAACCCCCCAACCCGCGCGCGCGCACGCGTGCGCCGCTGTAGCCTAACCTGTCCCGAACATGTCAGATAAGGAAGTGTCAAATAAGGAAGGCTACGCTATACCATACACTATACTACACTATACACTATAGTTTCGCGGGGTTCTTCCATGTCGGGGATCGTTTCTATGTGATCGCATGAGTACCCCCATTTCAATTCAATATGAAAGAGAGAGAGAAAAAAAAAAAAAGAAGGAATAAGGAAAGAGGGCAAGCATAACCACCACCACCACCACCACCACCACCACCCGCGACACAGCCCACACCAAGCCAGGTGCTCAGGTATGACGGGGTAGATGGATAGACAGATAATGCGGATGTACGGACGGGCGGACGACTGACCTCTGAGAATGCCTTGAGACCCTCCTGTATCAAACCCGAGATCAATCACAGGTAGTTGCTAAACATAGACCAACCCAACCAACCTTGATATTCCCGCCCTTATAAACCCTCCTACTCACAGGGCTCAGCGCGTGCGTCAAAAACGCCTCGCGATGGTTGAGCTGCTGCGCGAGGAGCAGGCCCTCCTTTGTGGACTGCACGGCGTCGGGCGAGTTGGAGGTTATTTGTTTGGCGATCGTTAGTGCGGTTGGGAGGACGTCGGGCGCTGGGACTACTTCGTTTATGCTTTTTTATTTTTTATTTTTTATTTTTGGTAGATTGGGTTGGGTTGGGTGAGTTGGGGGGTTGGAGGGTTGGGGAGATTGAGAGATTGGAGATGTGGCGGTGGGATTTGCGAAAATTGCGGGATCGGAGTCGGAATCGGAATCGGGGTGGAAGGAGGATGAATGGAGTGGGGTGGGGGTGGAGTGATAAGAATAAAAGTCAGCGAATGATTTATTTTTTTACTCGGGATCGGGTGGGACTAGGACTAGGACTAGGGAGAGGGAAGGAAGAGGGAAGGGAAACGACGTACAATCCGAATCGAGTTCGCGCATCCACGGCGCTGATCGTTTTTCCCAAAAGCAGCATCTCAGAAGCGAGCTATTAAAAAAAAAAAAAGGGGGGGTAAATAAAGGGTAAATAAATGAATAAGAAAAAAAGGATCGATAAGTTGTGAGATGAGTGATTGGCGCGACGACCTGGTATTTGGCCCGGGCGCCAACACGGGAGCAGAAACGGGAGAAGAAGAAATAGCAAGACAGAAGACAGAAAACAGAAGACAGAAAACAGAAAACAGAAGGCAGAAGGCAGAAAACAGAAGACAGAAGAAGGCAGGGAGGGAGGGATGGGGTATACGTATAGCAATAACGTACCTGATGGCCCGAGATCAACGCCAACCGCAAGATCCCTACAATTCCACAAAGCCAAAAGAATCATCCATGCATCAGTACCATCCAAACCACGAACCGACGAATCCACGCACCTCCCTGTACCGCCACGACCCCCCTCTTCACCTCCGGCAGCGCAAACTCCGCACCCTCATCAGCGACCACATAGTCACAATTCAACAGCATCTCCATCCCGCCGCCGTACGCGCCCCCATGCACGGCCGCGACGACGGGCTTGCGGGACTGCCGCCGGGAGAGGGAGCCGAATCCGTGTATGTCCGACGCGAGTCGCTCTTGCTCGCCCGTGTCGCCTTTCTGCTGGGTGGTGTTCCATCTATTTTTTTTTTATTTTGGGAAGGTGGGAGGTTAGAATTTAGATTTGGATTTGGGATGCGGTGTTGTGGATGGAGGGATAAAGGTGACCCTTGTCCTCCGTTCGTCCGTTCGTCCGTTCAGGAAGGGAACCTGACGGGTCGGAGGAGGGGGGGCAGGGAAGGGAAGGGAAGGGAGGGGAAGGAAGGTTCGAAAAACGGACTTGGGGAGACGCTTACGCTTTGAGATCGGCCCCCGCGCAGAAAACGCGTCCTGCGCCTGTCACTATGACAACCCTGACCCAGTCCCAAAAAAACAAAAAAAACAAAAAAAGAACAAGGATGTCAGTACACGCCAGTCCCAATATATACCCAACCGAGACTGACCAGAGCTGCGGCTCGTCCTCGAACCAGTCCAGGACGCGTTTGAGGTCGTCGGACATGCGTGGGGTCATGGCATTGAGCGACTTGGGTCTGTTGAATGTGAGTTGGAGGACGTGGTCTGCTGGGAAGGAGACTATGAGCTCCTCGGAGGTCGGTGGTGGGGTGAGTTGGGCCATGGGTCCTGATATCAGAATGTGAATGTGAGTTATGGAAAGGTGGCACTGGGAGGAGTGGGGTTCTCCGCAGAAGGTTGGATTTTTGCTGGATGGATGGATGGAGTTGTGATGGCTGTGGTGGTGGTGGTGTTGTTGTTGTTGTTGTTGTGGGGGAGGGGTGCGGGGAATTCGAGGGGGTGGGGGGAGGTGTGCTTCTTAGATGCTCGGCTCTCGGCTATTCATGTAGCCGGGTTTTTCGTTCTTCCGGAATTGGTTTGTGTCTGATCGTGTCCGTCAGCGTTCAACGTTCAACATCAGCGCTCGCTCGCACACACACATACATACACACACGCTGGGTCCGACCCCAGGGTACGAGGCGAACAAGAATAATGGAATGTATAATGGAATGCACAATAGAACAATCGTGAAAAAAAAAAAATTTTGTGGAGTAGAGTGGAGTCGAGTACGAGGCTAGCGTCAATAACGACCACGGACCTCGAGGCTCTGATGGATGGGAATGATAATGCTAATGCTAACGCTAATGAACGCTGACAAAGTCAAGATCGACCCGCCCGCTTGGCACCAGCTACCAAGCTCTCCTCCCTTCTTCACCCAAATTCTTCCAATTCCAATTCCGATTCCAGTTCCAGTTCCAGTTCCAGGAACCCGGGGCAACGGAACGGGTGCGGTCGCTGGTCGCTGGTCGCAATCTCGTATCTTATCCTTATCTAAATCAGGACATCCCTTCTTTCTCATCTGCAACAAGAAATCTTGGAATGAGGAACGGGCGGAGTCCGGACTTGCGTTTTTGCGCGCGGTTGACAGGTTTCTGGAACGTTTGACGGACGTCGGAAGGGGGAAGATAAAATCAAAAAAAGAAAGAAGATAGAGAGAGAGAGAACACGATCGTGTTGCTAGGCCGAAATATGGTAGTACAAGGTGAATGACTTCATTACAATCCCTCCTCCTCCTTCCCTTATCTTACAAGAGCCCTCCTCCTCTCTGACTGACTGAACTATGCCCTACAACAAAAGGCCAGGGTGGTATACGATACTAGACACGCCCGGGGGGCGGCGCGGGTAACTTTGCGATTAACAGGGGTGAAAGCATTATAACGATGTGTGATCGACGGAGCATGATGGTGGGTGGGTGGGGGATGGTGATGGGGTATGAATACAAGACTGTACAACCAAACCCAATGATGAGAAACACCATAAATATGCGGAGAGAGACATGGAATGAACATACTGTGTGCAGACAAACAACAGAAACAAGAAAGAAAGAAAAAGAGGAACGGAGAGACGACGATCACTTGAACGGACAAGTCGCGGAGTGGCTCCCGCGCCAGCCACAGTGGCAGCATTGGGGCGAGCTGTGGTCGATGCACGAGCTCGACGACGAGATGTCGGCGGTGGGTGCGTGCGAAGGGGCGGTGCTGCTCGCGGATGATGATAGTTGGCAGCGGTGTGTAGTGCACATGGCAGCAGCGCACGAAGAGGAAGCAAGCATCGACGAGTGCATTTCGCTAAGCGTGGTAGTAGTAGTGGTGGTGGTGGTAGTAGTGAATTGAAATTCAGCTGCTTGTGGGGCGGATGAGATGGAGGCCAAGGACAGAAAAGCGAGTGGCTTTTAAGAGTTTGGCGGCAGGTATTATCGGCATCAAAGACACCAAGGGAAGATCGTCCCGGAAAGCAGGAGACATCCTCTGTGGCGCTAAAGAAACGAAGGACATGCCAGGTCCCGTGCCCTCCGCTCCAGCCGTTGATATGACAAAAAAAATGTAAATGCAAAGAAACAACAGAAAGAAAAAAAAAAACGTATTATTTCTATTTGGGTTTTTCTGAAACTTGGGGTTCTTCCCCCGGATATGTCCTAATCGGGCCTAAGTGCACCACCTCCCAATCCAAACCATACCATATCCAGAATCCGAACCGTGGCGACTGGCTCAACTCGGCTTGCCCTCTCCCAATCGGGGTTAAACGTTGGGTGGACCCTGGATTCTATTTTCGACTATTTGCTGTTTACTTTGACGGTTTTAGTGTGGCGGTGCTGTTGTGTGGTCCGTTGTTTTCTTGGCCTTGAGGTTGTTGTAAAATTCTGATTCCGGTCGTCTCGTCCGGGGCCGCCGTTGCGGAAGAATTCCAACTCTTGGGATAATCTCGACGGCCTTTTCTTTGATCCCATGCAACTAGTACTCGTATTCATTTGACGTCCTGTTTATGTTTACCTTTCGTGCCCTTCCAAAGTTAAATGCGGCACCTGATCGTTTTGTTTTTCCCCATTTTGGGTGTAGATACTCAATACTCAATACTCAATAGATTAAAACGGGCACATGCATTGTCCTGGGGGGAAGAAAGAGATGTACCCAAAATTATCGGCATGGGCACAGCTGGGACTAATGGCTGAGTGTACCTGTTTTATTTTTATTTCTAATGGACAACCAGGCACCGCCTCCGCCTCCACCTTCTGTTTTCCTCCTTTAGGCCCCAGAATATCCCGCCATCTCGTTACTTGATCGTGAAATAAGAAGGGACTTTTTTGCTCCACGCTCGATCTTAATCATCATCATCATCGTCGTCGTCGTCGTCGTCGTCCTCACCACCGGGCAACCTGCCATTTCTTTTCTCTCTCTTTTCTTTCCGCGAATAGACAAGAGCCTTACAAGAGCGTCGCTAGCTATAGCTCAGTCGCTAAATTAGTCTAAAAAAAAAAGCACCTTTACATTCATTCAGTTGTATTTGGGAAAGGCTCCACCCGCCGCCAGGCCATACCCAGATACGGTATCGATTACTATCAAGCCCAGGGCCTACTCATAGCGCCTTACATCTTACACCTTTCATCGTACATCTTACATCCTACTTCTTATACATCCTACATCTTACCTCTTACCAAGCGAGTATGAAAGAGACCTCACCTCGAAGCCTCGAGGCTTGGAGCACCCCCAATGCCCATCAACATCACGCACCTACCATACCTTCACGTACATGTATCAAGCACCAGGCCAGGCCTCATCTGAGCCCATATGTCCGGTCTCCTCGGAAAAACAAGAAAACAAAAGTAAAGAAAACAAAGAAAAAAAAAAAAGCAAAAAAAGAAGAGAGCTAGGGTCGCCGGCTGTCGAGTAAACAAATTCAAAAATAAAAGTTCCAGAAGAATTGAACGAGCTCGCGCAACCTCGCATGGGTGTCTTGTCACTTTATATAAATATGAATATACATCAAAAAGATAAAAAAGAATCAACAAAAGAGATCAGAAAAGGGAAGGGCGCGAATCCAATCTCAATCTCAGGGTCCGACTTGTGAGTTCTACGCCGCGCGCCACGCGCCACGCTAAACGCTCAGGCGATATGCATCGTTCTTCTCGCGTCAAGCCCCCTCGCTACCTTCACATTCGCACATTCGCACAATATCCCGGATATTGTTTTTTTTTTTTTTGATCGAGGGAGGGAAGGGAGGGCCGTCGAGGGAATCAAAGTTCCGTAAACAATTATTCGTGACTACCAAGTACCCTGTGCATGTGAGCGTGTGCGTGCGATAGAAAGCCCAGGCTCGAGCTCATTGTTACATTACATTACTTTGATAGTCGTACCCGAATAATCATACAACTTCTCAATACCACAAACACGCCCCCACTCACACCTCCCCAGTCACACCCACATCCACATCCACATCCGCGCCTTCCCTCCGATCCCTCCTCCGATCCCTCTTCGGCGCCTCCCTATACCAATCCGGCACCTCATGCGCCCTAGGCACCGCCCTCCTCCTCATCTCCCTAACCTCCCTCTCCTCCTCCTCCTCCCTCTCCCTCCTCCGCTCCTCCCTCACACGCTCCATCTCCCGCTCCTTCTCCCTCACCCGCATATCAAACTTCTCCCGCTCCCGCGCCCGCGTGTCCGTGCTCAGCTCAATAGCGCGCGGGATCACGGGCTGGATGTTCTCCTTGCGCTGCGCGAGCTCGGCGTCGAGCTGCGCGTGCAAGGATTTGTAGTCGGGTATTGGGTGGTGTGTGTATGTGTGGGTCTGAGTGTGCGCGTGCGCGTGCGGGGGCCGTTTTGGGAGTGTGCCTAGTCCTGGTTTCTCGTGTTCTTCCTCCTTCTCCTTCTCCTTCTTGTGTTCATGCGAAGGCTCGGCTTTACGCGCTTCCATCCGAGCGTCCAGCTGGAATTTGAAGCCTACCGGCCGGGTGGGGTTTACGGGCGGAAGCACCACCTAACGTCACAAGAAGAAAGAATCAGCCCATTTGATCACATCACGCCGTATCTCTGGCAAAAAAAAAAAAAACGCGAAAAAAGGAAAATAAAATAAAAGAATCAAAACAGTAACCAGCGATCATGCCCAGCATCCCACCCGCTCACGTGGACCTCAAAAGACCTCGAGCGAGCGATCGAACAGAATTGAATCATGAAATCAAGGGAATGAATGAATAGGGAAGAACACACATAAACACACAGACAGATAGACAGACCACTCACCCGGGTGTCACGCTGCGCATCTACTACATCTGTATCTGCATCGTGCCCCCCACCAGCGACCCTCACAGACCCAGCCTCGGGGAGCCCTCCAGCAGCTCGGTCGTCCACGTGCGCAGATCTCCCCGGTTTAGCTTGCTTGTTATCCCCCCGCGAAGTCCGCAACGTGGCACTAGACGAGCTCGAGGTCAAGCTCGAAGCGAGCCTGCTTTCCCTAGTCCTCGTTCCAAGTCTAGTCGCCGGCCCCTGACGCACCGCTTTCTTCTTGGCCACCCCTTTAGCTTTGGTCGGTGGTGGTACAGGCCGTGCTCTACCCGAGCCAGAGCCAGAGCCCGATCTCAACAGGCTCCCCCCAGCCAGCGGTTTCTCAGTTATTAAATTATCGCTCGCGTACGGTGGTATGTCGGTTGCGGGAGCCATTTTGCCTTTCTTGTGGTTGGGCTGATGAGATGAAGCTACCGAGCCCGGCCTCTTTCTAGACGGCCGCATGGGCGAGGCTGGGGTAGTTGCCGGTGACACCGGTCGAGGGAGATGTTCAGGCTTGGGAGGTGAAATCTGTGATAACGTAAAGGGGTCCTCGTTGCTCCCAGTGTGATCGCCTTGCAGCCCGACCTGTTCATTAGCATTGTCATTAGTCTCGATTGAGTGATAAGATTTTGGTTTTCGTGATCCAGGGCTGATGACATCCCCACCACCAGTCTCCTGGGGCGAAAGTACTTTGTTGTTGTCATTGTCGGTGTTGAAAAGCCTATTAAAAAGCGCCGCAGGGTCGCCGTGTTATCATCAGGATTTTTATGAATTTGTTTCACCCAGCGCCAGAGGGCTGGGCCAAAGGGAAACAAACTACGCACCCAAATGAGCCGATAAGCTTTTGGCTGTACATAACCAACCGTTCCGCAACACCGCCGCTCGTCGTCGAACAGACACTAAGATCAGGGTTCTCCTCTATCTCTACATGCTTTGAAGTTGAGGCGTGGGGCACCAGCTGAGCAAGGGCCTGCGAAGTTTGTGTTTGTGACTGGGAAGCCGAAGGTATGGTGCGTGCAGAAAAAGGACCCGGCTTGCTTCGCACTTTCGAGATTCCACCAGAATACACCACCTGAAAATTAGAAATGAGGTCAGCCCTCGATCATCCAGCCCATTAAAACTTCCCACTACGCACCTGTTTAGGCCTTGCTGTTATCTTTTCCTTCTTCGAGCTAATGGGCTGGTCTTCTTCTGTGGGATGTTCGTGGTTTGATGAAGAAGAGCTTGAGGGGATAGCACTTTCCCGCGAATTGTCGCTCAGCGAATCTACCTCCGCCCTGAGCGTTCGGAGCCTCACAGCACGGGGTGAAGCCTCTGGTCCGCGTAGCTCGTCGATCTGCGTCACTGTTTTCGAAGGGGGCTGTTGGGAGGCCTTGGCAGCCCTGGGGAGCACAGTTCGGGCTTGGGTAGCCTTCCCGAGACCCCGTGGGTTCTGCTTGGGCGGTGGTCGGTCATGAGGCGGAGAAGATTCTCCTTGAGGAGCCTGGTATGCCCGAGATTGCACTTTGGGCGTGAGCTCACTGAGGGTCAATGGTTGTTGGGATATTGTTCTGGACGGCCCGGGTGTGGATATGGTGTCGTCCGCGTTTTGGAAAAAGTCATCGTCGTCGTTGCTGTTTGCGAGAAGAAGATCGCCGGTTGATGTGCTGGGTATTTGGAATGAGAACGATGAGTTGGAGATATCGGGCAAGTGCCTCAGGCTCAGCTCGTCGAAAGATGGTGGCATTCCGAATATTTGCTATTCGGATTGTTGGTACGGCAGGATCCGTTAATTTTCGATATATGCGCTTTCAGACTTGACGAATTTGAGATGCAAACCCAGGAATGCTGAAAAATAGGATATTGGCGACAAATTTGTCGTTGGCCGTCGATGGTTGATTCAACGCGCCAGCCGAATCATCACGTGGTCGAGTTCCACGTACACAAAGCCAAATAGCGCCCATTGGCAGCGCCACAATTCGTCATCACCCTTACAACGACTAGCGCACTCCGGTAGTTGGTATTTCTCATCGAAACAGGAGATAGGATCTCTCCTAGGTACTAACACTAATATTCATCACCCACTAAACTGACAGGGGAATTTTTTTCTCTATCCAGACGCCTGACAAATGCTGTAACCAAACGCCGCCAAAACAGCATGTCCGGCACGCCCTGACTCATACTTCAACTCCAAGATCGTCCTGAAAATCCCTGTATATCATTTGGGGTATATGTTCTCATATGACATCCTCCTATCTACTGACTGGGTGAGATAAGTGATCCCAACCCACGGCGGAGCTTCAACGTGGGGTTTGTATTGATGTGAATACTGAACCAGACACCGTCAGCTCCTACATAGATCTAACAAAGTTCTCAATTACCCCCTTATCGAAGGGGTCCGCCGGTCGTCGGCGTTACTGCCTGCTTCCCCACACGGTCTAGTATACAGAGGTTGCTCGAGATTGATGAACACCGTCGCACGAGATCAGGGGGACGACCCCATGATTGCCGTGCAGAATAACCATACCTGGACATGGGCCCGACAGGTTGTTGTGGTCCGTCCCCTTGTGTAAATCCCCCACTGACGACCCTCATCAGTTCGACTCCAGTTCAAGTCCTATAACCGTCCTAACCCAACTTTTATTTTTATTTTACATGCTGCGGCGGTCACAAAAATACACCGTCTCTGCTTCGTCTTCGACACTAGTCTGGGATTCTGGGCTGGGTCATCAACACCGTGACGCTCGGGATCTCGTTTCGCCCCCTCCCCCCTCGCCTTGGCCACGATTCTCGGAAATTGAATGGGATTCGCCCTTCTACCTAGGTCCTTCCCGTCTACAGAAACAGGGTGCTTTCTTTCAGGCAACGGCGTTAACCCACCGCGCTTCCTCGTTCTCCCTCACCTTCGATATCGTCATCTTTGGTGTCGGAACAACGGTGACCTAGTATTATTCGGAGCATCGAACAGGGAAACACAGGCGGACATCACACTTCGTTGTTCGTTTCAATATTCCACACCCAGATACCGCCTCGATCTCTTGGTCTATTCGCTTCGTATTTCCTTCTGATCCCTTCCCCTTTTTGAGCACCCACGGCGGGGACGCACTGTCTGCCAGTGTTGCCTATTTTTGCTTCAGGACAACAATCATTCACCGGCAAATGTGATAAACTATCTTTGAACTTGCTCTTCCCGGCGCGCCTGCCGCGAATGTCGAAAAAAAATACGTAACGCGCCACCCCCTTTTTTCGCTTGGCGTAGACACAGGACCCCTCGATCTATGAGAAGTAGAAGAACAAGGCCCCCCTTCTCTTCTCTTCTTTCATGGGTATCCCGTTCATATAGCCCATCTCAGCCTCACGCGGTAATCCTGGCGAGAACCGTTCAGGCTAGGCCCTTTTCGAACGCGCCCTAGATGGAATGTCTATTCGAGGAAGGTACGGCCCATGCTGTCATCGATCCTCATTTCTCTTCGACGCGCTTTTTTCGAGTAACGACAATCCCTTTCCTAACGGTGTTCCTCAATACCTGCACGGGGACGTGCGCTATCACGCCCATGACCGAGGTCCCACAGTGCCGCGTTCGGCAACTCCATGGGCGAGGAACGGCTTTCTTATTTCCTAAAACACTATGCGTACCGTGATGCATGACAGGACTGCAAAAAAAATTTCTTTCGGCCTTGAGCGCTGTTTTCTCGGCCGAATGTTGTACACGTTTTTCACCACAAGCTGGGTCGACCTGGTTTACACACGTACACCATGTTCTTCGTGGCCACCCATGCTGTTGTTATCGACGAAATTTTTAATCCGAATCCGTTTTTAAAACTCCGTGCGCTTTTGTTTTCTGGTAAGGCGGAACGGATCATTTATTGTTGACCTCATGTTATTTCCGAACGGGTGACGAAACCTAGGAAAACACACAATAACCACCCGATAAGTATAGTGGAGCGATAACAATCGAAGGGAAGAATTGTGGGGAAGTGGAGTATTTCAGCGTTAACATTTATCCTTCCATTTTTAACAACTTGTTGCACGGCCGGTTCTAAACTGACTTGGTTTACGATGTTAATTTATACAAATTGGAGCGGATGTTGGTCGTTTTGGCTGACGATGACCTCTAGGTCTTCTGCGCCATGGTCCCGGTACTCATCTCTCTGAAGCTCATGGCGTAGCTTGGCTGCGAGGACCGGAAGGTAGCCACGTTCAGTATTTGTATGACCACCTGTATAAAACCCCAAGGATCAGAACAAGCATCCGAAGAAAGTTTAACGGACGGCTGACATAGGATAACATGCTTTCCAGCCGCGACTGCCGCTAGCACCTCGTGCTATGAAGCAGCGAAAGAATCAGTGCTGACGCCATAAGAACGCGTGAAAGTGGACCTACATGTGACATCTCTCCCGTAAAATATACGTCAGCCTGCTTGCCCGAGAGCATGGCTCCACCCGAGCCAGCACAGATGGCGATTGTGCGTATGGGAGATAAGTGGGATTCTGCATACCCAACTTGAACTGAGAAAAAAAGTTTGGTGGGTCAACCTCCAGGGCCGTTACGCAATCGGCACAGTGATCAATGAAGGAGATACTAACTTTGAGAAAGTTTAAGATGGGTCTTTATCCGACTCTCCAAGACGCCCAATCCGATCGGTGTGTTTAGCGTGACCAACCTCCCCTCGCCCCCTTCGCTGGCCCCAGTTGGGCTCACTTTTTCCCCGACGAGTGACTGGATTGCACCATCTTTGCCTCCACCCAGAACACCCTCTGCGAGCCAGTCATTAACACCTCCCGATACACAATCAAGTGCCGTATGAGGGCTGTAGATCGAGATACCCTGTGCCGCGCAACGAAGAAGAGACGCTTGTAATGAATTTGCCAAGGTGAGCGATTGAAGGCCCTTGAAAATTGGTGGATGGTATGATACGATGACGGACGCTTCTTTCGCGATTGCCTCGGAAAGTACTGATGTCGTTAAACTGCACAATTTGATGATAAGATTGGGCTTCGTTCACTGATAATTACGATATAAAGACGTACTCGATAGTTAAGAGAATGCGCTTCGTGGCCGACCTCTGAACCGGAGATTCTGGATGGGAAAGTTAGAGTATAGGCTAGGTTCTTCTCGGGGACACCGGCTTCAAACCTAACAATAGGCCAACCTAACCCTTTTTCGTGAGCAATCAAGACTCCCCCAGAGCATCGAAACTTTGCCTAACATTATCCCAGCTTTCTGCGAGCCGGAGCGGCGCGATTCGTTCCATAGCTCGACAGACTGATTTGAGAACAACGTTCGCCATGGCCAGTTGCTGACGTCCCGAAGAAGCTGCAAGAATAGTATAAATTTTCTAGGTGTCGGTCTTGATTTGAAAAACCGATGTATACACTAATTTCGGGGCGGAGGAGTTGCACGTGGCATGTTGCAGTCACGCCCACGAAAAGCGATCGTCGTCACAGTCTCCCGATTTTAGAATTGGAAATTTTACGGGCGCGCCTTTCCTTCCATCAAGCCAGTCAAAGAAATATTCTTAAGTCATTGTCGATGTCGGGCCACCGTGCTCGATTGCTCGTATGTTGAATCCGAATTTAGAGTCCTTCTTTGATTACCGTGCGTTTCACATCTTTTTTGATGCACTCAAAGGCAAGGCATTTTTCCGAACGACTCGCTCCACAAGTTGATGTTTTGGGAATGATCAAAAGCTCTGACAGTTCGTTGACTGACTTCAAGTTGTCGAACTGTCGATGCCAGGAAGCGTACCTTGTTCGTCTTTGACCTTTACCCATCACGTTCCTGGTGAGTTCGGACCTCATTCAAAAGGCATTGACCCAATGGTAAACCTTGACGGACGTTTTGAGGTACGTTAACATGTTTTTAAAATTGTGACAGAATCTTATCATGTCATGAATGTCAGCCTCTGTGCCTTTACAGATTGATATCCATTCACTGCATGCATCTTCTGCAAAAATATCATTCCGACCCCGGGTTGCCTGCCAATTGATCGCGCGCCCTACGATATATTACTTCTTCGTAATATACCATCTTGAATCAATTGTGCACCAAAGTTAGCGGTAAATGAGATCAAGCGCATCACAAGCCCGCGATATCCGTATGTCGTGATAGCTCCTTGATATGATATGCGCTGACATTCTTTCTGTTTTTACAGATAGCATGAGACATTCGACGGGCCTAGAAAAGATGTTCTCACCTGAAAGGTACTGGTGTGGAGCGTAGTCGAATCAAACATCCGGCAAGATTCAACGGCCCACGGCATCCAGGCTACTACTCCCACCTTCACGGTAAGTAACTACTCGAAGGGGCTGATCGACCTTTGCGGTTGATTTGGCAGATAGAGGGGCCCAAGGAATAAACGCATTTAGTGGATACCATTGATGTTTTTTATCATCCACGATCGGCTCCCTTCTTGACTATAAGCTGACCAACCCAAAACAGAAATCATAAGGTAGACTCCAAGGTTATACATCTATCCTCGATTGTAGTCGGACAGGCTGCAGGGTTGTATACACCGAGTGGGTCGCACCATATGAATTTGCGGAGGATGAAGCGCCTCGGCTTGTTAACTTTTGGATATAGTGCGTAAATCCCCGCACCGGCGGCACAGCTTATGCCGTATTATGCCTCTTAACGTGATATTTACAGCTCTACAGCTATATCCAGTTTTCGGGAGTCTCGGTGGTTCTATGTACTCGTGGCCATCGTTTCACCCATCATCCGTACCCTCTCACATTGCCAAGACACATAAAATTTTGAGTTATCCGCGAAGCACGGCCCGGTCACATTGAAAGGCCTACCTCGATGTATACATAGCGCCCACGACGATTCCGCGGACCACGAGGCATGCCATTCACAGCACATAGCACACATACAACATACCCTTATATCCACGGGGCGCTGAAACTCTACGTTCGTGCCAGTATCCGGCGATTTACCAACCTGCTACCATAATCAGTGTTGGTGTGGCCATAAGGGAAGGAACTATCAGGATGCGCCAATCTAGCTCAAATCAGCGACGAATCGGTTCAGTTATCACAGGGAAAATAAAAAACCATTCAGGGGAACTCCGCGACGCTGCTTTGTTCAGCTCTGCAGGAACTCAAGGGGTTCAACGGGTCGGTCGTATTGAACCCTTCTCGCCGCGGTGAAGCAAAGCAGGTACGTTCAGAGGACAAGAGAGGACAAGATACTGAGGTATTGTCCCTGTGTTTCAACCTAGGTGCTTTGATAGAAGGTTTGGTCGCCTGCAGGGCGCCTGTGATCACAGCGCCACAAGTGTAGATCACACAAACATATCGGCATAATAAAACGCCGTAGAATCAGCTAATAATTCGTGATTCCGTGATCATACTGTCATCGTCAGCGGGTGATGTTTTATTGAAATTCGTTTGGTGCTGAATTGCCGCAGGAGACGCGTGCCCGAAGCGAGCCTCGTTTCCCTGCTGTAAATGTGGCTGCCGACCCGTGGGTGCGGTTCGAGCTGTCGGATGGACAATTCAATCGCCACAAATTGACTGTAGATGGTCCTTTGCATTTGTAACTACGGCATCGGCGTCGACTCGTATCTTTCCGCAAGCTAGGTCCGACCTCGGGTGCGAGCCTGCAGGGGGCCAAGGCTGGATGGGTTGATATATTTAATGGCGGTGTGAATCCATGACTATGATTAGAAGTCCCGAGCCTAGGAAAATTGTACCTGACTTTGTAAACTACAGCGGCCGACGACAGACAGCGGCAATCCCGTCAAGGAATAACGTCAAGGGGCCATGCAAGGGTACCACTCACCCGGCTTAGGCGTTGTGTAAGTGTGTTGTCTAGAGAGAGAAAAGATGATTAATGGTTAGATTACAATGAGGGACGAAAGCGAAAAGATCTGGACTTTTGGGCTTAGTAGTGCCTTGGCGCCTTGAATAAATTGTAGTGGGTAAGAATCAGTACATTAATCAGTGGTTCGACTCGCAATCAGTCTATTTCTGGACTAACTAATGGAAGGCCTCGCCCACCTGAAAGGGTCAGAATTTTTTGAGACAGTTACGAGTTTACATTTGCCACAACATGGCAGATCTTGGGGAGTATTCGATACTGAAAAAATGGAAATGAGTTGTTGTCATTCATGAAAGGACAAGTAACGATGATAATAATGATAACACACCACCCAACTATGCATATGCCAGATGAATTAGATATAAGTATGTCGCACGGAAAGGGGCATACGATAAGATAGAAAATAGGTCTTAAGGTCTCCGCATACTAGAACTACGGTCACAGGCGAATAACACCACCATCTCCGAGATCCCGGCCTCTCAGTGCAGCTGCACCATTGTCTTCACCACTCCCCCCAGCACCGGTACCTGCACTCGGGGTTTTCGGCACACCAGATGCTTCATCTTCATCATCATCACCAAGCATAAACTCTCTCTCCTGTTCCGTGCTCTCTAAATTAAACGCCGGAGGCTGGGCCTTTTCTTTCTTGGGGGGCGGCGGCTGGGGCTTTTCTTGTTGGGGTGGTCCACCGAGTGGCAAGGATGTAGGTGGAGTGCCTTGCGAAGGCGGAGAGGTTATGGCCTGGACTCGTGATTGGTGAGACACAGGGTTGATATCACTTCTCCTCTCCCCGCCCGAACCACTCCGAGGGAGCTGTGGTCGCACAAACCCTCCACCGCCCTCACCCGCTGCTGCAGACACTTGTGACTGGTGACTAACGGGGTTGGTAGTTGAGTTTCTATTAGAAGTGATCCCGACTCCACGCGGGAACGAGAGCCCACTCTCTTCCGATCCAAAACCGTCATCCCTGGACCCGAACCCGCCTCTCTCGGAGCCAGGTCCACCTGAAAAGCCACCCGACCTCTGACGTTCGCGCATCCCGGACGCCACATCTTTTATCCAGTCGAGGGCTTCATGGAGGTGATATTTCATGCCTTCTATGGTGAATTGAGGAAGCTGATCGAGGCCACGGAGATTGAGGACGAAGCGATTGTAGAGTGTTCCGAGCACGGTATAGAGGATGAGGAGAGAGATGACTCTATGGCGGGTTAAGTTTTAACGGATATTTTTCGCTTGGGGTGACATACAGGATAGCGAGGAAACTGAAGAAACCAAGGGCACCACCTGGTTCATTCGTAGGACATGCTACCTAAAAATAGGGTTAGGGTTTGTGGAACTGTATGACGAAGGATTACGATACACACATGTGTACGCCATTCGAGGACAAAAGCACAGGCGTCATCTTCATCACCGGGTGGGAGTTGTGCGACTAGGCGTGGTTTTCCTGTCCCAAAAATGGACGTATCGCAGATGAATTCGATTACGGTGGAGGCGCGGATGCTGGTGTCGCTTGATTTATATTTACAAACAGAGCCTTCGGACATAGTAATTCTGGGATTCTTTCCTTGGACTTCAAGGGTTGTGTTAAGTGCGCTATGGGCGGGTTCAGATTGAACATAGAATACGCCCGCGAGAAGCTCACCCGATGGCGAAATCATTACGGTCCCGCCGGACGAATCCTCCAATTTCAGATGCTTTGATATCCTTTAACCCAAATGTTTCCGTAACAGGACTCCGACAGACGTTAAGCGCGAATAGGCGTCCGTTTGGCGTTTTGAAGTCATAGTCTTTACTGGACAATTACGTGAGTATCTGGGGACAAGATAGGAGTTTGTAGATCATACATAGCTTTGAGAGGGTTCAGGTCGTAGTATTTTCCACCACTATGTACTGTACAAGGCTTTTCGTCCGCCCCAAGAGTGCCAACAACGGCACTGAGGGCCAGCAGAACTTTCACAAGCCCCTTCATGACGTTTCTCATCAAATAACTGATCTCTGGAATATGAGATAATCGGAGTTGAGCTCAGGTTCGAGATAGGCTCACCAACGTCCTCCCGGACGGCACTGGTAAGAGGGACTTGATGAAGGTTAGAATACTTGGGGAACTTGGGCTCATTCGACGTTCCACGTGGAGTTCAACGCGGTGACTGCGCGCACGTGACTAATATGGTGTCAATTTTGAGTCGACACCTATCGTCTACTTTTCCCCACCTTCTCCCCTAAAACGCTGGAGAGTTCGATAACTAGGTGTGTATTCACGCAGTTATCCCTATTCAACCCTCTACTCGTAATCCTTTTGAAAAACTTATCGACGAGCCCTTGATTTTCCCATTGGATTAACAGCCTTGATGGGTTTTTCAAGGAATGTCTAGAAATCCCGTGACTCACGCTGGGTTTCTACTGTTTAGCATACCCCTCAGTAAATCCTTGAAGGATCCAACCCTTGTATTTCTCAGACCAGTTCAAATTACGAGACTAATCAAACCAAATTGCCGCCTTTCCTGCCAGTCAGAGCAACTGAATCGGATTTAGCGTTCGTTCCCGGTTGCGAAATCCCATTCCACCCCTCTGCCGTGATGACTTCAAAAATCTAAAGTAAGCCCTGCCCGTATATCCGAATCGACTGACCCTCATGCATTTCATTACCGTCCAGAAGATTTAGAGCAGCGTCACATTCAATAACCGAGGTTGTCAAAAACGATTAATCGGATATATATACCGCGTTTCAAGACTTTTAGGCCGCTCCGGAACTCATGCTCCGAAGCCTAGATAATACCTTCTCTCTCTCCGCTCTCAGTTCTGTGATACATGGGCTACGAAACATTGGTTTTTTTAATCAAACATGATTTTAACCGCAGGGAGATCAAGGCCCAAAATCGGTCGAGACCATTATTGACGTGAGCCTCCTTCGATTCATTCACTCCCAACCCTCGACGTCTTCGGTGAGTTGAGAGTCTCACGGTCCCCATCGTTTGGTCCTGATATATGGCACTTACCAAATGTTTTGTTAACGGCACCTTGATTCTTCTATTAACTCGGGCACAATGAACCCTAGACTTGATGTTTGTTACACGCCGCTGTCAGCGATACTTCTCTAGGTCCAAAGTAAGGGTTATTCATATGCCCGTCCTGGTCTGTCACTATTTTTTCTTCTAGCGTGTTTGCTCAAAATATCTAAGGCACTACTGACGGCAGAGTTCACTAAAGATATCAGCGGGAATGTGTTAGTTTTTAGTTTTGTGTGTCAGTACGTGACAAAAACCCTGACTGCAGTGATGTTTTGAAGATAATATCTTTTGTGAGTTTTCATTTCCTCATAAAGCTATGATACTCATCTTGATCGACGCTAGTGCAAACGTATCTGATAACTAACGCATTGACCTTTCCAATCGAAAGTCGTTTTAGCTTCAGGGGGATCAAACCTCGAAGTCGAACGACAGTTATTGATGATATTCACAGTTCTTGGAACTTGCGGAAATCGAGCGAGTTGGAGTAACATATATGCAGGACGCTGGCTTACATCAAATTTCCTCAGGAGTCAGAACCCCTTCTCGAAGTCGCAACGGAACATCAAAAGTACACAAATTGGTGGATTCGGATCAGAAAATTTCAGTGTTCCCTCAAATTGAACTATGAACTATCTACCTCGGAAAACAGCTTGTTGAGGGAAATACCCTAATGCCATGTCATTCCTGGACAAAAACTCAAGTCGATTTTAGAGGTATAGTTTTCGGGGAATATTTGATTTATAATAATGCAAAATTAGGTGAATAAAAAATATATAAAGAATTTACACCATTAATCAGGGTATCGATATTTTCGTACACATCCCACAACGAAATGAGTATTTCAGAGTGAAAAATCTGAAGATGATTTATGTTGCTTTATTTGCTGTGTGTGTGCTCTTGAGTCTGCATTTTGGAGGCAGCTCAAAATATAATAGAACAATTGGGATTGGACACCCGTAAAATTCCCGCGCTTAGCGCTCCGCCAATTCCCGATTTGCTGCAGTGTTTGCACTCTTCAACTATTCATCGACGGTGACGACGACCATGGCCTCGATGTTGCTGCGCTCGTTGGCCCGCACATCGACAAAATCGCGGCTTCTACACCGGACAATTTCTACCACTCCAGCACTTCACCAGGCTGAGGCGCTGACTACAGAAGCCAAGGCAAAAAATGTGTTCGACTACCACACCGTTGAGGACCTTCATGGGATGGAAGCGGCAGACATCTTGGCGGATCCTGTGGCACGTCCTGATTCCAAAATGCGACATTTCACGGGTGAGTTTGGCTTTTGCCCAGAAAGGAAGGTACTGACTGACATTGTAAATAGTGAACTTTGGGTTAGTTGGGATGAATTGGGTTTATGAGTATGTGCTAACGAGAGGACAGGCCTCAACATCCCGCCGCTCACGGTGTGCTTCGTATGATTCTCGAGTTGAATGGTGAAGAAATTTTGCGCGCTGACCCAGTTTGTTACTTTCAACACCTTACTAGTCCTCTTGACTGACTTTTGTTTCATAGCACATTGGACTTCTGCATCGTGGTACCGAGAAACTCATCGAATATAAGACGTATACTCAAGCACTACCCTACTTTGATCGTTTGGACTATGTCTCCATGAGTAGGTCATCATTCAATACCCTCAGTTTTCCGGCTAGTCTAACATATTATAGTGACAAACGAGCTTTGCTACTCGCTAGCGGTGGAGAAATTGCTGAACATTCAAGTTCCCGACCGTGCCCAATGGATCCGAACTCTTTTCGGGGAGATGACCCGTATCCTTAACCGTTGGTTCAGGTGTATGGTTTATGGAGACAATGCTGATCTTTTTTTTTTTTCAGATCTCATGGCCGTCCTTACACACGTCATGGACGTTGGTGGTCTAACACCCTTTTTGTGGGGTTTCGAGGAGCGCGAAAAGCTCATGGAGTTTTATGAGCGTGTCTCTGGCGCTCGGCTACATGCTGCATATGTTCGCCCCGGTGGTGTTGCATTCGATCTCCCCCATGGCCTCCTCGACGATGTTTTCAAATGGGCAACACAGTTCAGTAGCAGACTGGACGAGATTGAGGAGGTTGTGTCAGGCAATCGTATCTGGAAAGAGCGGACTGTGGGCATTGGTGTGGTGACGGCGAAGCAGGCTCTCGACTACAGCTTTAGCGGAGTCATGTTGAGGGGTAGTGGAGTTCCTTGGGATCTAAGGAAGACGAGCCCGTATGACAAATACGCCGAGGTATGTTGTGCCCACCGTAGATGTGCGGGCGCTGCGAGCTGACACAATGTCTGTTAGGTGGAGTTCGATGTTCCTGTTGGAAAGAACGGAGACTGCTTCGATAGGTATCTGTGTCGTGTGCAAGAGATGCGGGAGAGCTTGCATATCATCGACCAGGTACATACTATCTAGGGTTAGGGTTATATGCTTAACTAACCCGTGTACCATAAAGTGTCTAAACAAAATCACCCCCGGAGCCATCAAAGTGGACGACCACAAGCTGGTACCTCCACCCCGCGCGATGATGAAGGAGAGTATGGAGGCCCTCATCCATCACTTCAAGGTACGCCATTCATTTCCACATCTTGATTTCCATACAAACATGTCCTTCTCATTCCTTTACTACTACCTGCACCCACAACAATCACTCTAACGACACCCCCACAGCTCTTCAGTGAAGGCTACTCCGTTCCCCCAGGTGAGACATACAGCGCCATCGAAGCTCCCAAGGGCGAGATGGGAGTGTACCTCGTTTCGTGAGTGTTTCGTTACTGAGTTTTGTCTTCAATCATTCTGAATCTTGGCCTTTGATAGCGATGGTACAAATCGCCCATATAGATGTAGTATTCGTGCTCCTGGGTTCGCGCATCTTGCCGGCTCGGACTTCATGATGAGACGTACGTTCTCTTATCCTTTTTATCTTTCGCGTTTACTGACCTCGGCCCTTTGTATAGATGTTAGCCCTGGTTCTAGTTTACTTCGATGACCAATGTACTAATATACTTTTTTACACAGCACATGCTTGCGGATGCTGTGGCTATCATCGGAACTATGGTACGTTAATCCTTACATTGCGGCATGATAAACCTCTCAATGCAGTGATGGCTTTAGGATCTCGTGTTCGGGTATGTTCTCTCATCGTATAATGGTTCGAATTGAACTGATCATTTTATTTGTGTCGACATAGTGAGGTTGATAGATAGGAGGTGAAATTTAATTTTGAGCTAGTTAAATAAATTCGATTATCTTCAGTTACAAAGGGCTAAGAAAACGTGACAATATAGTTTAATGGTTGAAATTGATTGTCCTTGCTATGTTCTTGCGGTTGGCAACTCCCATCGTGTCCCTCTGCTATTTGAAATTGGTTTCCTCACAAGTTATAAAGGATTGATGAATATGACATCTCGTCAAAAAGTAAAAGAAGAGGGCCGAACCGACCCCGAGGCACCGACCCACCCGAATTATAGTCCAAGGCCCGTCGATTTGGGTCAGTCAAAGAGGTACGGATCGAGTTGCTTGGAAGAATTTGCTTATAGTCATGCTCTGATGAATACGGAATTACAGCAGTGAAGTAGGCGGGCAATTTAACAACTCAAGGGTACTTAACACGTCGCTAGTGGGCGGGGATTCTGGTGGTTCGCACGTGTGGCTTTCACGATGACAGCATCTACCCTCTGCCTCCGAGCTACTTCACCCTCACTTTGCGGCCGGCCGCCAACATGTGGTCATGAGTCTGGGTCTCCTGAGCTGATTGGCGATGAGCGGAACGTCAGATGAGACCCAGTGGCTGGAGCGAACATTGTTTGATGTTGATAGTGCAGAGATTGTCTCGGATATGGATAGCTGAATGAGTAGCCTTGTCACAAAAGGCGGGCCCAGAAGCAAGTTTAGAGCGTGTAACCGAAAAGAAGGAAAGCAAGAACATTAGGACCAACACCCAGAGAGAATGCTATACCCTGTGACCGCGAGAGCTCGATGTCAATCCCTAATATCCACGGTTGACTGAGGGCCATGATGGGCATCGCCTCTGTTCGTGCAAATTTTCACGGCGAGTTGGTGGTAAATGGGTAGTGTGGGCATTGGACCAAAATAAAATCACGGTTGCTGTTCAAACGGCATTCCACAGGGTGGGTTCGGTCTCAACTATCGTACTATCTATCTTCGCTCCAACAACCACAGCTTCGTCTACAAATATATAGTGCCATGCACAATCTGCCGCCGTATCGCAACAAAAAAGTGATCTCACGGGCAGCCTTGATGAGGCTTGCGTTGGCCTCTGCCGGATTCGTAGAAAAGGTATCACGGAGGCGTACCAAGGCATCGCGAAATTCCCCAACGACCAAAGTATCATAACTGTCCAGTGACCGAACTCTACTTTCCATGGTGTATGTGCCAGAATATAAAGTAAAGAACTTTGAGTATTCGGAGGTCAATTGGTGCCGAGATGAATGCTACTGGACACTCGATAGGCTTCAAGTTGATGTAGAGTACACAAGTGGCGTGGCTCGTGCAGTTTTGGTCTAAAACCAATGAAGGTGAGGTGTTATCAACCTGGCGACCCGGGAGGTATCTTACCTTGGGGTCGCCCAATAACGTTCCGAGTCACTAATAACGTTCACAGCTCAAATTGGCTTGGGTGCCCGTTCTTTGGAGATTCTGTGCGGAGCACGGTAAAAATGGTGTGGTGATGCGGGAACAATGGCATCGTCAGTAGTGTCGACAACAGTTGAAAATGGGCGTTGGGTGGAGACGCTACCTCCTTAAGTTTGTGGCTTGTGTTTTGGTTTAGAAGATCCGGAGTGAGTAGAATATGGGACTAGACCGAATCCATTATATAACAGCCTCCGAACTTATGTGGATGTAGGTATTGCCCTATGCATAAGCAGTATTAAATAATAATATATACGGAACTCAATGTGGTGGCTCACCGTAACGTTATAGAAACCAAGTTTGTAACAATCTACCAGTGAATACAAAGAGGTAAAGAGAAGGATCCCGATCCTTGGGTCAAATCTATGGATGTCAATGGCTTCTTGCGCTCCTGAAAATCTAGTTACAACGGCTTTCGTGCCTTCTGAACCCATACGTTTCGGGATGAGATGAGACACAACAAGTACGGTGGTTGATCCAGTCACTACACATTTAAACCCATCGCGCGACTTGATGTGCTCGGCGAAAGTTGAAGAGCTGGATTTCGAGCCTGGGGTGGTCACTGAATGGTTATCGCGTTCACTTAACTTGGAGAGTGATATGGGGCTAGTTGTTTCGAATTCATAGATCCCAGGAAGTAGTGGGTCACCCTGGACCACCTCTCGCCAGCTCGATGTTTTATCCAAAGTATACCAGTCAGAGGGCGTGTCCGTCGTGTGATTGTATACCCGACTTGCACCACGAGGGTCGCAGATGAGGTGAGCGACCTTGATGACCCAGTCCACGGTTGCGCCAGCGTATCGCTTGATATCTTCTAAAGCCCCCTCGATCAGATAGATATGACCAGGAGATTGCGAACCGGCAGGGGGTGGGTCCGTGGGGATGCTGAGGATTGGGAGAAGGAGATCTCGGCGAACTCTGATGTATACAAACTGATTGGTTGTAGTTGCTACTGGAGCTGGCATAGTATCCCCTTTTGTCTGACTTCGGGGCCCCTTTATCGTTGGAGAATAATGGCAGGAAGATGGTACCTGCATAAAATGAACATAATCAAAGCTACTTTAGAACTATAACCGTTGTTTTTAAATCTTGGACTATCTTCAATTGCGACTTGGGGGCACTCCGGGGCTTCTGATGGCTAGGTTGATAGTAGAAGACTGAGAGTGTCACGACTCACGTTACGTTTATTCAGATTTGTGTGACGATTCTCAATAGGCGTGACAGGCCATCGAAAGGTTCTCTTATAAGCGAATTGCGATCGGCTCACTCAAGAATTTCAGTGACCACCACTTTCAGGTGGCTGCGAAGATCACGGCTACTAGATTAAGCTTAGAAGGCACATCCTGAAATCCTGTGTATTCAAGTTGATCAACAGAGCCCAGTAAGGCAAAAATTAAATATTGCACCAGTGGTTGCAACCGGCTCACGTACCGATTGTTCATAGCCTGAAAGCGACAGGTTTCTCGTCCCGTTTGCTGTTAATGTTATATTTGTGCCTCCATGGGAGTAAGTTGGAACAGTTCACTTCTCCACAATGTGTACGTCGTTGCATATCATCAAATTTCTCATTAACTTTCATAGACTCGCTCCAAATACAATGTTCTCGATACTCAATATGATTACCAGATAGATCTAATAAACTTCGGGCTGTCATAAGATATCTTTCTACGGCATTGGTATCGTAGCGGGCTAATCGGCTCTCAGGCCCATGATACTTGTCAACACTGTGGAAAACATCTCATGGTTGCGACTTATATGCGATGGGCGTTCAATAATTTGAACTTTATCTCACCGCCGATGCGCATTTATACGGCCCCGTAATTTGCATAATCGGCTTTTTCGAGGCCGCCATTCTTAACCTTTCGACCCAGTCATAAGGTTCTATCAATTGACCAAGGATGAGTGGCCGCTAGATAAACACGGGGACCCACTACAATAGGAACCCATACGATCTTTGGGTGTTGTTCCCTTATGCTTGGAAACACACTGACTTGCAAAGAATGTTCGCAATTATGGGAGTGAGTTCAACGCATCTTAGAATAAATGGGATATATAAGCGTTATGTACTTAATGGCGTATCTAGTCATTGCAAAAGCCATGGTATCAGATACTTGTGCATACGTTTATGTCAAAATTTTGATTTGAAGAACATATTGTCGAGTTCAGCGACCCCGAAGGTCAGTTGGGAAATCCGATTCGGGGCCGGGCCGGACCGCAAAATGTCCAACTTCAAGTTCAACTATTACGTAAGGCCATGATCACGGTTGAGTTGATGTGGCGAACTCCTCCAAGTCCGCATCCAGATTCGTACACCGTTAAAACACGCCTAGAACGAGACAGAAATCTATACAAAATATCACAGAAGTTTAGGGAACATCTAATAGATCGCAATAACAGGTAAGGGATATCTTTATCTCACTATGATGCCAAAATTTTGCCGAGAGAGTTCTCCTGTATACAAGTAGAGAAAGCAGAGCTGACTTATCACTCTACGGCTTCTTTCCAGATATTTTATATTATTCGGTTTTATAAAACAACGTACTCGACCAAATACAGAAGTTGCACACCCTTAAATAATACTGGTCCTATGGCGTGCCCAAGCTCTTCGCACATCCCCCTCTTCGAGTATCCCCGCGTTTCAATCCAGATGTCGAAAAATATTAGATATAGGCCTCAAACCCCCCCAAACACGACAGTTCCTGGAACCACATCTACTCCAGTTCGCCATCACGGATCATCGTGTCAGGCTGTCAGTGATGCCTTCAAAAATCTGTTGTAAGCCCCGTTCGTTATATGTAGTATGATCAATATTGAGTTCGACCAAAAACTGTCTACTCAGAGTGAACAGTGCTGCCCCAGTAATTGCCTATGACGTTGAGAATAACGAAAAAACAAGTGTCCATGAAATGCTCAACTTTTTTTTAAGCCAATGCGCCACAAACAATAACAACCCAGCCAAGCAGCAGCACCACGAATTTACTCATCTCAATCATGTTCTCGACGCCATCATGCCGATTTGTAACAAGGTTGAAACTATGGATGATGTCAAAGAGTAGTGCGTACAGTGGCGGTCGAGATATTGATAATTTTGGTTGACATATATTTTAGTTGTAAGGAGGTTGAAATTGAAATTGATCGCTATGCCCCCTTCGTGAAACTTTCAAACAAAATATTGCAGAAGACGGCTACCATGAAGTTCCCTGGCTTACGTGAACCATCTCTGAAAATTCTTTTCCATCGTAGTGATCCTTGTGACATCAAGGCACTCCATAACGGCATGGAAACCAGCCGAAAACCAGATGTCAGAGATACTGATTTGACCATGGCAAAAGACACGGCTTCTCTTGAAGAACTCAATATGCCCTATGTAGATTTTTCTATGACCTCAGCGCTAGTTCAACCTTTACGTGGTTTTTCCTGGAGCGACCTCCTCGCGGTCGCTGAATTCAAACTACGTTATAAAAGTTGTGATGACCCTCCAAAAAAATACGGCACATCACTTACAAAGAAAATCAAGCACGTAGAAGATGTTCGTGGACCCTTGTACGCTGCACCCGCTGACGATACCCCTCAATTGCCTGAAAAAAAATCCTCGACTCTGCTCGAGAAGGACCCCAATCTAGAGCCTGGTATAATTAAATGGCTGCAGCAAGTCCAGAGTTTGTACGATCAACCCTTTTAATACTTGTTGCTAACCCACCGTCATGTAGAACAGCAGCAACATCCTAAACGCTCAGCTGCAGAAACGTCCGCAGATCGTACTCTAACCACCATACGGAGTGAAGATGAAGCCAAGAAAGCGTCAAAGTCTCCACCACCCATCCTGGTGGAGAAAGAAATTTCCGAGACAATGAACACTATACCTCCAGTTGTACAAAATGCAATGTATGGAACGGAGATACTATGTCGAGGGCCATATGCATCTCATGCAATCACTTTATTAATTCTTGGTGCGTAACATATTTATTTTGGTTTTTAACAACTAAATAATCAGTAGACGATGTGGTTTGGATTTGGTGGTTCGATCGGCAGGGAGCTATACAATCTGCAGGCATAAACTTCGTCCAGGATCTCCCCTACTTTGTAGTCCTCCTCGTTGTCTTTCAAAGGTTTGACTTCGGACATTGGGGGGTCTTGGAGGAGTTCTGGCCGCACATGATTCATTCCATACCTCAATTTAATGTCAAATTCTGCACGGAAAACATAGTAGTTGCCGCAGAGCCCCGAGCAGACCTGTATCAACGCTACAGTCTTACTGGTCGTTGTACGCAGGTCTACACTGCCATTGGTGCCCTGGATAAACAATATCAACCGCTTTCAACGAACCCCCTCGTACTAGGAGAATTAAGTTCTGATTCTCTGGCACTGAAGATGTACTGGCCTGAAGAATCGCGTCCAAACGAGGCTGAAATACTTAAACGAGCCTTCGCACTTGGGAAAACTCAAGATGCCATTCATGATCACATCCCTGAACTTCTTGCATCTCGCGATCATGTTTGTTCCACCGGTATCATTAGAGAGTGGCTGGGGCTTAAGTATGCTGAGGAGGAAAATAACCGATATCGGATTCTTCGCATCTTACTTTTCAGAAAACTCAAACCCCTGGATCCAGAACAGCTGCCAATGAAGGATTTTATGCGTGGTTGGAAGCAGTGTTTAACATGTAAGTTATGAGTATAAGTATTTGGCCCTGTCTTTTCCACTAATAGATGGCAGGTCATTTTTACCTATGGGAGGGTGGTATCGAACATGGAGACATTAGCCTCGGAAATCTGATGTGGGACTCCAATAAAAAAAAAGGTGTTCTGGCCGACTTCGATCTTGCGACTCTTCGGGATAACGCTGATAAACGGGGTGGGGAACGCACGGGCACCGTGCCATTTATGGCCCTCAATCTATTAACAAAAGAATATTTCGACGGGAAGATAACACACCTTTATCGCCACGATGTCGAATCTTTTGTATGGATCCTCATATGGGTTTGTACGCGACAGAACTCGGAATGGAGCAGGAACATGTGGAACACTTCAAATTATGATGCATGCCACAGCAGCAAATTTCGTTTCATTTTCCAGGGCCATCTGAAGGTGACAAGGCTTGAACAAGACGATCTCTGGGGCCTTGTCACTGCTCTGATAGGTTGGGTTAAATCAGTAAATGAAGTGCCCGCACAGGGCTCTCAGCAGTGTGAGCCAGCAAGGGGACAGGTTTTCAAGGAGGTTCTGAAAATCGTTGATGATAACTGGGCGTGGAACTAGGCTCCTTTGTCGTAGTAGTGGTTCCCAATGATTAAATATTGTTCTGTGTGTTTACAAAACTCTGAGCACTAAACTTTCCAGATGATTGCGCCCATGAGGCCCAGAGAACCTGTTGATGAGTGATTTCATGTGTAGTTCGGAACAGTGCTCCATGTGTATGGGAACCTAGCCCATTGCCCTCCACTAATATTTGCCTTAGCGTATATGTATTCATAGGTCTTGGATCATAGGACAACAACATTGTACAGGTTTAAAAACGAACAGACAATCATGGTGTGACTCAGGCCTGGACTCATGTAGTATGGAACTTTCGGAAACGACTCCTGCTCTGCCTCAGCCTCACAAGTTCTATCGCCCTAGCATTTCTGTATTGTAGTGTTAATTTGAAGGTTTATTGTTGAGAACAGTGGGTGAAGCGTTTGATGAGCCAGAGTAGATTTGCATGGGGAAATTATAAGCGTTGTTGTCAGGTCCAAGCTAATGTGGCGGTGCTGCAATCTTTTTTTTGACTGCAACACCTGTACCTACCTGTATGGGCCCATCTCGACGCAACTAGGATACAACATCCGTGAGAGGGCAGCGACCGTTTATTCAGGAAACAAAAAAACTTGTATGTTAGTCCCCAGATCTCTCCTAAGCGCTCGTTCGCCAATAACATGTATTATCTAAAGTCAACACTCTTTTCAATTCTTTACACGCTCGTCACACTCTCGAATGTGCAACACAACGTAACCGTCAACAACACGAGCCCTTCAATCCAGGTAAGAGAGTTTATGCTTGAATAGAACGTGTTAAGTGATCTCAGTGATATATTTTCAGTACAAAGGCAAAGCTGGGAATGCACTGATCTGCAAGATAGGCTCGGATGGTCTGTTGGTGCCCAGTTAGCCTGGATATTATAATGCACCATCGCAGTGCACGGAGGGCGCATCGATGGGCATGGGAGGTACCAATGATGCGGCATCTTTTTCCTTCAAAGGTGGGTTCATTGCACCTACCTCCGCTTTTAAAATCTTCTATAACCAACGGTTGATTCCTACCAGGTTCCGCTATCTATATCAGCTCGTTGCTCAACTTTTTCTCCCCAATCTACACCATAACGCTCGATGGAAACTCAACAGACGTTGATGGAGTCGGGTCATCTGGCGTATTTATGTGATACTTTATTTTCGCAGACGGGGCTGGACCCCAACATTGAGCACAAAGTACAGTTAAGTGCCAACGGCCCGTCGCCTAACAGGAACACCTCGTTTGCAGAAAGCGAAAATAAATATGTTTTTTCTCTGCTGAGTTATACGTGAGTTTTCATCATGGATATACTTGTTGAAGCCTCCCATTGAATCGGAGATGATAGATTTACAGCAGACGGTGATAACAACACGACTTCCATCAACTCAACCTCCACTATTGATGGATCTAACTTACCTGCGAACACGACAAATCCTCCCAATTCGGGTGCTCGGACTACCCGACTTATAAGCTGGGGTCCAACAATGGCCATCTTGGCTCTCAGTTGGGCTATTTCGTTGTGAGAGATGCGCTCAACTCATCTGGCAGGTTACTTGAGGTATCTAGTCTATTTGTAATAGAACGCCATATTTCAGCCTTACAATTTGCAGACCTGGGCACTTTCATTGTTCGTACCGAATATAGGCATAGTCGAAATCGCCTCAGGGCGCTCGTAGTTGGAGTTCGTGTTAATCTATCTCCTGAATTTGACCTTGCGGAAATCTCAGAGAGCATCTCTTGGGCACTCTTAGGTAAATCTAATATTCATATCTTTGCAAAGTAACACATACAGTCCGATTAGGTTGTTGTGGGTCCGTCAAATTTCAGCTTTCGACTCGGCCACATTGGAAAGTGTCTACATCATGGGACGTTTTTAAGTTACTCTTTTGCGTGCTGGTTATTTCCTGACTCGCGCAAGTCATACTTGATGTGGGTTTTCGTGTTAGTGTTTTGCCTGCAGAAGCCAGCGTGGGGGAGATATCTTTGGGCAAACCCAAGGGTGGCACTTGACCTTTAAACATCGATATGCTATTAAGTAGCTTATCCTTGAATTTCTATATGATGCTAACAAACCCTAGCCCACAATATTCTTGGTTAGCCACAGTGCCTACACACTTGTTCTGTTTGATAGAATTTATGATTTGGTACAATAGTAAGTTAATAAGTATTTCATAATAATTAAATGTGAAGTGTTATCCAATACAAGTCACTTGAGGGGTCCTTGATGTCTTTCAACGACTTGAAGAATGCTTAACACTCATATCAGACGGTGGTGCAAACAACATGGGTTGTGAAATTGCTGCATCACTGGGACCCATAGTATTGGGTGGCAGGGTCTCCATCAAGTAGACCTGGTCAAATGTTTGGCGACTGTTCACAAGGACAATTACCAATGTAGGGTAGATAGCCTGAAAATGAATTCATAAACAGGGAGAAGGGAATCTGTTCCAGAAAAATATAATGATAATACTTACAACATATCCACGGAATAATGTTGTAAACAGTTGCTGTAAACAAAGATCTTGCAAGGTATGGACCTGGAAAAATTCTATTGCCAGGAAAATGGCCTAAATTGTGAAATATGACATTAATAATGTCAACAATTCTGGGTGAGAGACATGATACATACTTGAAACAAGCAAAACACAACTCCTGATTCTATAAGTATAGCAAGGACCCACTCTCCTTGGGACTGGCGTCTTTTTCTTCTATGTAGGAAAACTTTCATATCTTTTCTGTGAATCCTATGGTGGGTGAGTATGGCACACACAATGATAGTCAATCTTGGGTACTCACCAGTAAACATAGCTTATGAGGGAAGTGGATATTATATTTGTTCCAAGGGACAAACCAGTAGCAGCCACAAAAATGCTAATTGAGGTTGAAACATCAAGGGATATAGAGCTGTGTATCAAGTAGATTAGATACATGACTAAAAATACATTGGCTACTTCAATTATCATTGTGGAAGGCTGAAAATAATCACCCACCAGTTGATCCAAGTAGTAAAAGTATTGGCAACATTGTAATTTTTTTTCTGTGTTGCAAGAGAATAAATGCTCTCCAGACAACAACGCCATCACTGACAATGATCTATATGCAATACATAGCATGAGTTTTATAATAAATTTATATAATGCATGTGCAGAGTACCTGCAGTGTACTGGCCCAAAAATCTAATATCAAGGATAAATTGAGGCGGGCATTACCCAGCAGCCGCCGGTTGGCTAAGGGTATGTCTTCAGAGCTAAAGAAAATTACGTGCACAAATATACTGAGCTGCATTATCAACATAGCCTCAACAATTGTGGCAAGAACAAAAGAAAATAAGGTTGCCGAGAACATCAACCTCTGATTCCACTTAGTGAGACCCCTCTGGCTAGTATAGCATCACCAGGCCTGATCATATACAAAATCCAAATAGAGACTCACAGGAAGGTCATAGTGGATTGAAAGAATAATAAGATGAAAAAACCTATTAATAAGTCATTGGAACAGAATTTTGAAATTATAAGTTGGGTGCATACCGTAAAATAGAGTAAACGAAATTGTCACTTCAAGTGTATCAACCATGGTATTTCCCATTCTGGAAAGTAAGGCCGATTCCCTGGATTGTGAGGGTTGGGACAGTGTATAAGGGTCAAGGGGGAACAAATGAAGGAACATTGATACTGAGGAGTGTATTCTTTGATCTGAAGTGAAATTAATGTGGGCTTTCAGCAAACGAGGGGACTGCCAAGTGGTTTTAAATAAATCGCTGTTGTGGATACCTTAACCGCATGTAGCAATCAATGCGAAGCCACAAAGGTGAAGTCAAGTCTGCATTTGATGTTTCTTAGGGTTGTCACTTCACTTAGGCCTCTATTGGGAGTTAGGAGATCGACACCCCATAGATTGTTCGTGGAGCATCATACCTTGGGCTGGTGTACCATCAGCTCAACCATCAGGTGCATAAAATGATGAAACAGCTAAATGGATTAGATTGGGCGCTGCATATAAAAATAGACCACAATTTGTTGGCGATGAAACAGGCTGTGTTCACGGTTTCGTCAGTCATACTTATTGGCGCAGAAGAACGGGAGAACGCATTGTGCCGTCCGGATAGTGGAGATTGGAATGTAATTAACGGTAATGCAACTTGCAAACTCATAAACCCTCGGAAGAAACCGATATATTATTATTGTTTACTGGATATACACCAGATAGAGGCCCATTATCATCGCATTCGCAGTTCATAGCATATCAGAGAACAATCCACCTTGAACACTAGTAAAACGGGGGTGGAGCGATGATCTGCTGATGCTCAGTATAAGTTGTGGCGTGATAACCTGTTGTCTGCGAGATCTGAACGGTGTGGCTGTGAACAACATTGGCCTGCGGAGGAGCATACTGGATGGATTCCGAAGGATATTCTACATCCGGATACAGGGTAGCGGGGTACCCGTATGGAACTGCAACGTGGGGTCCATATGGTGATGACGTATAACTGACTCCTGGGACCACTGACGACGAGCGAAGGCGCCCAGACATCAGCCGATAGCAGGAACTGCTCCTAGAGGGTACCGACAGCGTGTGTGAGGGTTTTAAATTTGGATCATATTGGTTACTGTGGTATGCGATTTGATTTTCGGTGAGTCCGGATGTGGGGGAGGAGTTCCTTCGTGCTGGCGTCCTTGTTTTGTGTGTGTACATGACCAGTTCTTGTTTAGTGGGTGTTGTGCATCTGGGATTGCGAGGAGAGTTGGTATATGAATTTGGAGCCTGGTTATATATTGCCGTTTGATTCTGGGGAATGCGCATCGTCGGGGTGTGGTGGGATGTGAAGGTCGCCGTTCCATTGTCTGGGTATCCATATCTGCCATTGGGAGGACTTCTCGGGGGGAAAGGATAAGTAGCCGAGTGGCTCCGGGCGATAGTACTCTGCTGGGGTTGGAAGGATGTGTTATGGATCGGCATTGCTTGTCTTGGAGTCGAGCTTCCCCGGTCTAGAGGACCGTATAAACGGGGTTGACCTTGGGGCGCCGGGTTTTGTTGGCCTTTGATACCCATTCTGGTAAAAGCGTCGGATATTTCTTCGTCAGAACTGTCTTCGTCTAGTGGAGGAAGATCAGCTGGGTCTGTATAATATGGTGTATTTCCAGGGCCATTCTTGCGGGGTTGGTTGGGGTTCCACTTGGGAATAAATGGAGGAGGTCTGTGACCACTGGGTGCTAAGGGTGTTGCTTGAGTTTTCGGTGGGGTGGAGATAATATTGGTACATACTTGTTCTCGAGTGGGAGGACATTTCTTTGGGTTCGGTATGGGTGGTATGAACTGCAGAATATTTGAGTATTGTTAAACAAGGGGAATAGCTGTGAACAAGGTGTCTGTGGGTCCCCGTCCCTTCTTAGGAGTCTCCTCGAGAGCGTTTGTTTAGTGCTCTGCATTTAGCGCCCCGATTTTTGTAGTAGAACAAAGACAGAGTTAGTGCCGTGGGAAACGCTTGAAAACAAGGACAACTGTCATTGAGGGTTCTATCTTTCCACATTTTAGGGTTTCGACTCGAGAACCGAGGTTGTAAGTCCTAGAACGTAGATATCCATTGCACATGGTGGTAGCCGCCAGCATCAGTGGATGAATTTGTTCCTATTTGGAACGGGGGGCATTGCGTGTCGCGTCTCTACTTTCTCACGACCACTTATTCTACCATTGCCGTTTCCCTGTCGCCAGCGGCTCACAAAAACGAAGGGCTTTAATCCAAATGTCGTCGTCGGACCCATCATGCTACACAGTTGTATTCGAGTCCAGCGCAGAGTACCCTTCTGCCTCTGAACTCCGTTCGGGCCTCGAGAAGGGCTCAGATGAGGTCAAAGTCGACACGTTGCGCAAAATCATCATTTCTACGATCAATGGCAATCATCAAGTAAGTACACTCACTAGAATGCAAGTTGAAAGTAAAGGCTAATAAAGTATTGGACAATTTTTAGCCTACTTTGATGATGCCGATCATCCAATTCGTTCTGCCCTCGCGTAATAAGCAGTTGAAGAAGTTGCTACACTTTTATTGGGAAGTATGCCCGAAATATGACGAGACTGGAAAGTTGAAACAAGAGATGATTCTTGTCGTGTACGTCGCATACTACATATATATGTGAAGCTGTCTAAAATACTCAACAGCAATGCAATCCGGAATGATTTGGTGTGTATAGTTCCGACTATCACAAGGGTCCATATTGATGCACATTATGTTACAGCAACATCCCAATGAGTATATCCGAGGTGCTACATTACGATTCTTGCAAAAAATCGCCAAAGACGCGGAGCTTCTGGAACCCCTCATCCCCACCTGTCGCTCCTGCCTCGAACATCGTCATTCATATGTGCGCAAAAACGCTGTATTCGCTATCTACTCCATCTATCGCGAATTCGAGCACCTTATCCCAGACGCGCCGGAACTCATGCACACTTTCCTCATTGCTGAATCAGACTCAACATGTAAACGAAACGCATTCGTTTTTCTCGCGCATTGCTCCATGCCCAAGGCCGTGGAATATATTTTGAGCGTCTACGACACCATACCCTCGATGGACGAGTCACTTCAAATGAGCATCATTGAGGTTATCCGGTCGGACTGCAAAAATGACTCGGCGCATCGGGTGAGTATCATAGAACGAACCCAGTTCCATGATATCTAACGAAAGTTTTCAGCCACGGTATATTCGTTGTATCTTTGAACTCTTAAACACCTCTTCACATGCTGTTAAATACGAAGCCGCAACAACTCTTACTACATTAACGCAAAATCCGGCGGCCGTGAAAGGTGTGGCTTATCTGTTTTTATAAAAGGCGCGCGCTGACTTGAGCAGCTGCTGCGTCCTGCTTTATCACACTTGTTATCAAGGAATCTGACAACAACGTCAAACTTATCGTTCTGGACCGCCTCGACACCCTTCGATCGAAACATGGTCACGTATTGGACGGCCTTATCATGGATCTCCTACAAGTTCTTTCAAGGTTCGATAACATTCTGTTGCATTATATGTAATATTAACGAACAATTCAGCGCCGACATGGAAGTCCGACGGAAGGCAATTAGCATCGTCCTGAGTATGACATCAAGCCGGAACGTGGAGGAAGTCGTTCTATTCTTGAAGAAGCAGTTACAAAAGACTCAGGAAGCCGATTTCGAGAAGGTATGTTATCTTTGGACTGACTAGCTTGATACTGATGTTACCACTAGGCACCCGAGTACAGGCAGCTACTCATCCAGTCAATCCATGTGACTGCCATCAAGTTCTCCGAGGTCGCAGCCAGTGTCGTTTATGCCCTGATGGAATTCCTAGGCGACTCCAACAATCCTTCTGCACTCGATGTCGTCTCGTTCGTTCGGTGCGTATATTTCCTATTCATTAATCTTCACGCCTCACATCCATTTTCAGTGAAGTCGTCGAGAAATTCCCACATCTACGAGCAACTATCGTGGAAAAACTCATCTCCACTCTACCCGAAATCAAGTCTGGCAAGGTATTCCGTGGGGTCCTTTGGATTCTCGGCGAATACGTCGAGGGCGTGACCGACATCCAAAGTGCTATGCAGGAGATCCGGAAGGTGCTTGGGGAAATCCCCATCCTTGCCTCAGAACAGCGGTTGTTGGACGATACAGCTGAGGAAGGCGGTGAAGAGGGTGAGGATAAAGAGAAGGAGAAAGAAAAGGCCAAAGCGGAGGGTAGTGGGCGTCCGAGAGTACTAGCAGATGGGACGTACGCGACTGAGACGGCGTACTCAAGCACGGCCGCAGCTAAACTTGAGGCTGTGAAAGCAGCATCGAAGCCTCCTCTCAGAACGCTCATTCTTGGTGGCGACTTCTTCACTGGTGCCGTCCTAGCTGCTGCTCTGACGAAACTCATTCTCCGGTTCGCGGAGAAGTCGACAGATGCAGTAGCGACGAACGTCCTACGGGCGGAGGTGCGTGTTTCGAGTCTCGGTGTGCCCGTATCTAGTAGAGCTGACCCGGGTCTGGCTGTAGGGTATGTTGATCATGACGTCGATCATACGGGTCGGGCAGTCGAAGTTCGTGACGGTACAAATTGACGAAGACTCGAATGAGCGGATCATGAACTGCATCCAAACCCTGAGCGAGCTCGAGGCACAGCCGGCTGTCCAAGAGATCTTCTTGACAGATACTAAGGCTGCTTTTTCGAAGATGCTTGGGGCACAAGAGGTAGGCTGTCGTCGGTTTCTCACGATTCTCATAGTATTAATATGTTTCTAACAGAAACGAGCTGCTGAGAAGAAAGAGTCGGAAACCACAAAGGCTGTTGCTATCCAGGTTGACGACTTGCTTACCTTCCGGCAATTCTCCAAGAAGACTGCCGACGATGCGATCGATGTGGGTCCGCCAACCACGTTTGTATGTTCCTTGCTGATACCATTGCAGTACGACGAGGATGTTGGCAGGGCTACTGGTGCTGGGGAGTTGCAAGAAGATTTCATGTCCAACCTCAGTCGCATTTCCCAACTTACAGGTATGTCGTATTATCTTCATTCCACAATCATAAAATTGACCTCCTAATGCAGGATTCTCGGATCCTATTTACGCTGAAGCGTATGTGAAAATGCACGGCTTCGATATCTTGCTCGGTGCGTCCCTACCTCCCCCCTTTCCTCCCAAACATCGCTAATCCATGTTGCACCTCAGATGTCCTCCTCGTGAACCAAACGGCCAATACACTCCAAAATCTCTGTCTCGACTTCGCCACACTAGGGGACCTCAAGATTGTTGAACGGCCCGCAGTGTACACCATTGCACCACATGGATTCCAGAGCATTAAAGCGACCATCAAGGTGTCGTCAACGGAGACGGGCGTCATCTTTGGTAGCATCCTGTGGGAAGGCCCCAACATGTCTGAGGCTTGTGTGATCTTGAACGACATCCACATCGATATCATGGACTATATCAAGCCGGCATACTGTAACGAAGCGCAGGTACGGCGACTATTGTTCTCGATCGTATGTGATTTTTTGAAAGATCGTCATAGTTCCGGAGCATGTGGACTGAGTTTGAGTGGGAGAATCGGGTCAATGTCAATAATCCTATGTCGTGAGTGTTCCTCCGTCCCCTCTACCGATCCTCAGGCTGAAACGGTACTTTTAGCGATCCACGAGAATACCTTAAGCATGTAATGAAAGCAACGAACATGTCATGTTTGACACCGGAGGGCGCAACTTCAGGTGATTGCGATTTCTTATCTGCAAACATGTATGCTCGCAGTCTATTCGGTATGATCTTTCTTTAAACAATCTTATGCTCCCCTAACTCACGCCCTGCAGGCGAGGATGCACTCGCGAACTTGAGCGTCGAGCGGACAGAGGCAGGGACTATCACCGGCCACGTCCGTATCCGCAGTAAAACGCAAGGTATCGCACTTTCCTTGGGAGATCGTATTACGATGGGTAAGTCACACTGCTAATTCTACGCCGGGCTATTTGCTAATACATAGTTATGTCCGCAGCTCAAAAAGATAGTAAACCTATACCTGTATAATCATTTTTTCATTGTTCTTGGTAGGCGTACACGTATTACACGAATGTCATAAAGGGCCCACATTTCCCTTCCCCAATTTACGAATGGCCCTTTCTCTGTCTTCGTTCCTTGCCTTGGTGCGGGGCTTGATCGGCTTGGGCGGGTGTATCATCCGGGTCCCTTCTGTTTTTTCTCTTCACTTACTGCTTAGCTACAAGCATAATTGATCACCAATGAAAGACCCAATCTTCAAGACTGTTTTAAGGTAAATCAACCAATTAAGCACCAACGATAGTTCGTTGTAAACCCCTTTTCCAGATTCATTGACAGTACAACCAGTACTCGGGGATCAACCCTCGAGCATGAAAAGAAATGGAGGGGTCGACGGACACACTAGGAGGTCGTATATTTGGGCCGAATTACAATCCATGAACCAGTATCAGTAACATTAGGGCTTTTTTAATATTACATTTTACTCAAGCTTGTCGCCGACTCTTATGGTTTACCCATTGTGATTGTATGTCACGGAATGGCGCACCTGGGGACCATCGGTGTTCATGCTTCCCATTCGGGCCATAGGTGTGTATACCATAAAGGCTGGATGTTAGGTGTCCATCAACTTTCACTTTGTGCAGCAAAATATATAGTCGGTCAGTACTTCTATCAATCCTCGGCCGAAAATGTATCTTGGTGTTGTAAAAAAGGTTCGGCAGTTGCTCTTAGGATAAATCTCGTCACCTAGTCAATTTACTTCGCAAAAGGAAATCGAAAATAGAAAAGAGCCAAACGGATAATGGATTAGGAATGTGAAGAAGCACAGCCACAAAGACCACACCCCTTCTCTAACGTCCATGAACGACAGCACACAATATTTACTAGAAACAGTACTCTACTAAGATAAAAGTCAAGAAAAAGAGGATTGGCTCAATAAATATACCGAAGTCGAGCCCTTCAATTGGAGGGATTGCATTATTGCAAAAACAAATAACAGAGCATTCATGATCGAAAAACCCGATATTTCATCGGTGAGCTCATCCGTTTCCAGACGGGGACACTAGCTTAACGATATATGATTACTTGGGTCGTTCAAACGGATTATGTTACTAAAAGAGAGAACAGCACACAAAACCCCCGCCGATCACGCGGTGGACGTTGTAAAGTTCTCGAGTCAAATGACGAAGATATCTTATCCTAGTGCATTATTCCTAATGCCGCACTAATTCGCCGGACTGAACGGTTTATTTTTGTCCTGTTGAGGAACTCAGTGGATATAGTCACGCATTTGGGTCCTGTGAGTGAGTCACTACCTTTGTAGCGCTTTAATAACAAAGGACTCATTCAAGTAACACCCCGTTAGCGACGGAGATATATCCAAGGGTACTCATACCCTCGTAGTGGGACGCTCATATTCTTGAGTGTTGGCTCACGAGCTCAGACCATGCGATCATGCTTGGCCCACCTTGGATCTCA
>MU150351.1:76029-95065 GCA_015584075.1 Collybia nuda
GTCAGCATATATTAGCAATTGTAGATAGCCTCCGATACGAAACTGAGTCTGGGCAAGCTGGATATATTTGGATGGAGGCGGTCCGTATTACTGTATTACATATTCGATGGTCGATGAATGTACGTCACTGTCACATTGGCTCCTGCTAGGATCAGAAACTATCAGAATCATGTCGAAAAAAACCAGGAGCTGGAGCAATGGTGACGACCAATGAACCCAGAACAAGACTTGGAACCAGTGTGAATGCATATAATCAAGTGAGTGCAGTCGCGGCTTCAATTTAAGTTGATACAATATGGAGACGTGATGGTACGAGGTCAAGCCGGTTTACCACTGATTGATTGCGGAGGACAAGACAAACGAGGAGTGGTTACATGATATTGTCTTGAGCAGCACGACACATGCTCATGTAGTGAATAAAAAAAAGTGATTATAGATTTTGTATAGGACATGATTGTTTCGCACAGGTTACTCAAAATCAGCCCATCGTCATCATGCCTACAAAAGAGTGAATGACTAAGTGCCAAAATGGGATGAAGACTCACGGAGGACGAAGTAGCACAACTGCTGAGCGAGACACACTCGTTGGACGCTTGGTTATTCACGAATCTAGAATCCCATCAGGTCAGCAAAGTTCTAAGATAAAAGTGGGAAATCCTATACCCATCATCGCAAGCGGAAGTACAGAACGCTGGGGAACCTTGAACATATGCACATCCTCCGGAGCCATTGTCTGGAGCATCTATTCCAAATATCAGTAATGTGGAAAGCGAGATAAAAAATCAAGCAGACATACCACACTTCGTAGCACCCTCGGCCGGCGGCTCGATGTCGCTCAAACACTTGCACCCTCCACTGCCTGGTAATGCATATAAACTCTTCCCCAGCTCTCCACAGTCCCTCCCAATGGACAAACGCTGAGGTCCACACTGGCTGCAGGTGTCGCCTGTAGACGGTGTAATTTCGCATGTTTGGGTTGTTCCTTCGGTTGAGACATCATTGATAACACATTTCGCATTGAGGTCCGAGTCCTGTAAACAGTTTCCATAACCTTCTTGTGGAGCTAAGGAGAGTCATTCAGATAAGGAAGAGAAGAAACGTTGAATTTCACACTGACCTCCACACCAACACCTTAGACAGGACTTCTTAGAGCCTCAAGACGTGTTCTCGGGACTGTTGAAAACCGCCTTGGGGGTCACCTTCATTGATCTTATGATGGGTTCTTTCCCGGGTATAGAAGCATCAAGATTATCATCGGGAAAGAGCCCTCTACGAACCCCTCCATAGTGAGGGCTGAGAAGGTCATCGGAACCTTTGATAATTATTCGGATGTTAGGTACTCTATGACGGATCGATTTTCACACCCTCCAAACTTCCGTAAATTGAGCTAATCATGTCGCGTAAGTTACCGGCGCGTGGGCAACAAAGCGCCACACAAGGTCTAGGCCAAGCTTATACGAGCCCTATCAAACGCCATCCACGACCAGAAAAGAAAAGACGTACCGCACCCATTGGCCAGGATCTGAAGCGCCGAAGACTCGAAGCGGAACTCGATGCCTTACTGAATGGTGGAAGCTCTTCAACAAATCCCGAACCCTCAAGTCCAGCTTCTAGCGTTAATGAAACACTAGAGCCAACGGATTTTGACGACCTTCCGTTCCAGGATGTATCCATTGAGGCCAGTCCGTATCCACGGCGTATACTTCCAGACAACACCGGAATAAGTCTATATGAGAGGTGGAAAAGTGCGCTGCCGCGACTGGTAGATGCGATATTGCACTTTATTTCAGCATCCACGGGCTGTATAGTAGAAACACCGACCTCGCTTCAAACCACATGTTCCAAGGTTGAGTGCCCACGCAAGACTACGTCAATATTATGTCTATTTCAGAACCGTAAGTAGTTGTTATTAATTACCCGTGTACTTTCTGATCAAAAGGCAATAAGACTTTCAAAAACTAGACACCGTATCTTGTGGATGTCAAGATGTCCTTACAGTTCTCGTCACGAATGGTCTTTTCCCGACGGCCCCCATGTTTCCTCGCATGGCGGTTTCAATTTTTCTTCTCGATTTCTATACGGCACTTTTCGAAAGATCTTGTGATGCGATAAATGCCCTAGCCGCTGCCCTTAACACATTCTACAAGCGAAGGGGTTTTGTTCCTGTTAATCACAAGGTGCGTGACGGTTTGATATGTCAAAAATTAACTCCATTTGTTCTCTTCCAGGGTGAACCAATGCCGGATGCTTTTCGGCGTGGTCTCGGCTATGCTGTCCAATGGTATGATAACCTGAGGACACATGTGTCAAAGCGTGTGAATACAGCCGTTGTATCGGCATATTCACACCTCGATGGTTTGACAACGCCCACTCCCCCTTCGGAAGTCCCCACACTACCAGAACTACCTCCAGACGGTCCCTCACTACTCACGCGGGGGGAATGTGCGCGCATTCTTGTGGAGCGCTGTCCCGCATGCTTTGGGGGCAATTGGTTTGGGCGACTGTTAGAAGAGTGAGTTACACGTGCTTTTATAGAAGCTGCCACATACTTATGGTCTGAAAGAGGAGGGGATATACATCTTGGGCCGGATGGTAACTTCAACCACCGGCATATTATATCGGCAGGGGACTGCCCCCCATTTTACGAACCTGAGTACTTTCTCTCAAAGGAACAGGTTGATGCTGTTGGCCATCGAATCGACAAGCTCCGTAAGAAGCCTCCACGCAAATACAACTCCAAGGTTCCCAATGAAGCTATCGATGGATGCGAATCTTCGCACACAGCAGGATCAGGATCTAACAGCAAAACGAATATGGACAAATTTGATGATGGTGGTATCATGGCGCTTGTCTGTCGTCATGATATTCCATTATTCCTGACCAATATCGATACACCCGGCGAGCAACAGAAGTACAGCATTGCTCTCATCGAACATGTCTTCACTTTGGTTCCCAAGCAGGCAACGATTGGAGTGTTATACGATGTTGGGTGTGTCTTGGACCGAAGCCTCCAACAGGTGAGTTTTACGACTTATTGTTCTTATGTTGAGTTTAACCATTCTAACAAAGTACCCAATCTTACCGTCCAATGTCATGAGCCGACTTACATTTGCAACTAGTGCAATGCATGCATATGCGCATCAATGGTCATGCCAGCTCGTTTATAACCCACGGATTCGAGTTGGATTGGGACTTACAGATGGGGAAGGTGTTGAGCGGTTATGGTCTCGCTGCCGCAAGCTCATTGGGATCACACGAGTATCTGCTGTATGTTTTTCTTTGCAGAATCTTCATTTGTTATCTAATGATCTTCAGCGAGCACGGCGTATATGGCTTCTTGATCGACACATGGCCTCCATTGGTGAAGAATTACGAGCTGACCTTGGTAACTGGCTTCGGCGCCGTCAAAGAAAGGGTGTTGAAGGTCAGGGTGGTAAGGCGCAGAAGGTCCTTGATGAATGTGGTGTTCCATTGGCCACCCTTCGTGAGCAATGGGAGTTGCAACAGACTGCCCAACTCTCGATCCGCGCCCGTGAGTAACCAGTAAGTAATGTGGCAGACTGAATCAATTGATACTTGCCTTAGATGCACCAGTTCGGTTAAAGAAGGAATTAGACACAGTTCTAAACCTTCAGGGCGATCTGGCTGCTGTCGACAACGCTTTACAACTCACCCGTTCAACTATATCTAGTGCTTCCCCTTCGCCAGAGTCCCTCCATCTCTTAGCTGGGCTTGAAACTACCCAAGCAAATCTCAAGCAAGAAGTGGACGCTCTCTATTCATCTCTCAATGTTAAAGATCAATTCCCTGAATTAAGTGGTGTTGACCTTGAATTTGTCCAGACACTGTTGATGGCGCGCGATTTGAAAATCAATATCCGGAAGCGTGCTATCGGGAGCTTCTTTGAGTGGGATAAACTTGACCAAGCAGCAGGGGGGCGAGAGCAGGCAATAGGTATGTTTTTCCACTTAATGTTATTGCTTTTTGAATGGTGATAACCTTTGTGGCAGGTACAAAACTTCACCAAAGCACACGCAAAGCCATTTCAAAGCGCAAACCAGCGCTTATGAATGCGATTCAAAAGTTCAATATGTATTGCTCCACTCTAGCTGTCCTACACAAGCCTCAATGGGCGATTCCCCTTCCGACTCCCCTCCCAACTCAACTCAACCCTCTGCGCGAATGTTCCCATCTTATGGAAGATGTATGGATTACACCATCTACAGATAGCATTCCACGGTGGCTAGAGGATGTTGATGTTCGTGAAGGTGTGCGTGCTATGCTCAAAGTTGACCGATGCCTTGAAGAACGTCGGCGTCTGGGAATGGAGGCTGATAATATATCACGCTGGTTTGGGCGAGAGCTCAGTGCATTGGAACTGGCTATTATTACGCCAGCTAGTAAGTAATTTTTCAGCCAAGTGGCCTCTATCTTAATCAGAACCCAGACTCGACACTACGGGTGCCCTTGTACCAACGTCGTGAACGACTCCTTCACATGAAGCCCTCTTTATCAACATCAGGAGTAGGACGGGCTCATTATGATCATCATCTCACTGCTGCAGAAGAATTGATACAATGCGTGGCTGGTACCAAGACTCCATCATATACGTGGTTGTCACCCACCATTCTCACGAATCCCAGCAGTGCCGGTGGTGTTACAGAAACCACGCTTGTGGCAGATGTAGACTTTGAAAATGAGGAACCCACCAATACCGAACCTGAACCTGACCCCGACGCAATTATCTTGGGTGATTATCTCTTGGACAGTGATTCCGGATGCCCGGATGCAGAGATTCCAGATGTCGAGGAGGTGAGTTTCGGACCTGTCCAAATTATATGGAGCTTGCCAGTAAGTCTCAAGCGCACAGGAACTTAACGACTGTTCATTGAATTTTACAGGAGCCTCTCATTTATCACCTGGACCCATTGGCGTCCTTGTGGTTCCAAACGTTTGCATTGCCGCTGGCCTCCAACATTCCCCGCATCTTCCACCATGCAACTGGCCGGATTGAATTCGCCACAGGAGACCTTGCAATTATGGAAGATCCATCAGCGCGTCTCAACGATATTTGCCTTAATGGCATTGCCAGATACCTACACTCTACAATGACCTTTCCAACCAGTCCCGTGCACCATCATAGCAAACGATGCAGCTTATTCTCCACATATGATCTTCTGATGTCCCGTTACAACGCAACAGATGATGAAATATGGCGACGAATGCGTAAACAAGAATATTGGACCAAGGACATCTGGATACTTCCTATTCACCGAAGTTCACCTACTGAACACTGGGTTCTGTGCACAGTAGTACTTTCCACCCGTGAGCTTCTGTTATTTGATAGTTTTGCTATGAGTTTGCCATGGAAGCATGAAGTGCCGGTGGGTCGTGTTTCAGCAAGCTTGTTGCATGTCTTAACCATTGAATTTGCTTCGATAGGAAATCATGTGCCTTGTTGTGCGTTTAGTCAATCTTGCAAATAAACATGGACATCCACTTTATGTGGTAACAGAAACGGGATGGAGTGCCCAGCCCGTTCTGGTATGGCCCATTGATTATTTATTAACGTGTCTTCCTCACTACTCAATTGTAGGTTCAACGACAACAAACAAATGGCTTTGATTGTGGACTGTTCGTGCTCGCCAACATTCTGGCAGTCTTAAATGGCTGTCATGTATCAGGAATTCGCCAGGAAGCCATGGCTGACCTTCGTAAAATTCTATTAGCTCATTTACTGGCCCTTCCCCCAAAATAGTAGTATGTGTCGGGTGTTGTTGCTATAACATGTGTCTACTGTAATAATCATAAGCTTCTCGTGCGAGCCATTCTACCCACAGTTGAGCCATTGTCAGTTCACGGTGACCATCCTTATATTCTTCTAGGAATACCATTGTAGCTTTCCACATGGCTACAGCACTCTGACATCGGTCCCAGAGAGCCTCTTTCGACATGAGGGCCACCTCAATTTCATGTTCCTTCTGCATCCGAGCCCTCCTTCCATGCATGACTTCCACCAACCGTTTTGTGTGTATCAGCTCACGGGGAGAGTTTGAGGGTGGTCCGGTTGCATAAGGTGGTCCGGTGTCCCATATATCAAGTCCAGTTTCGTCAAGGAGCTGTGTGCTCCGAACTGCCTGGCAGAATAGAGGGGAGGTTTCTGGTAAGGGTATCATGGCTTGGGTGAGCAGCAGTTGTGGTAGATATGGCGTTGATGACCCTTGTCTTCCATGTACTCTATGATATGATTTGTATCGTTGGGCCTTTATTAACTCTCGTCCGCTAGGAAAGAATATAATGAATATGTTACTATAGTGCTGTAAGATGACTCACTATGGTGTATTTCGGCGTTCCCTCTGCTTTTGCCTTGCCTGCTCAATGTTTTCAATGTGTGTAAAAGCCTTTGCACGACGACCCATGAGAAATGGTAAAGTAAAGCTTAGAACCGTATGGGAATCTTAGTATAAACTCAGTCCTTTCTGAGCACCTTTCAATATTAAATTATTGGCTTGGGAAAACCATTTAGACATGGGCCATTTTCTTACCGGCAAGTTTGTGTGAAGTCTCTGGAGCTTTTAAAGTCACAGAATATTGAGTTGTAGTAATACAACTATGAAAACAAGAGGAGGGCTGGTTTATTTTATTTCTGATTGGCTAACCAAAAGAGGTAAAACTGCACCAGAAGGTAGGTGGAATACCTACTTTCGAACCAGTGATTGTGATTGATTTGGTCGGATCAACCAGACCGGTCTGAAGGCGGCCTAGACCCTCCATGGATTTTGATTTTTCCTTCAACACACAGTTAGCGCTTCATCACAAAGACCGCCCTCCTCACTGGTATTGGAGTTTACTTTTTGTCTCTGCAAAAATCCACCATCTTGCCAACATGCTGAACCGGTATTGCAGCCTCAATATCTTGTCAGATTACCAGTTTAGATGGGTGATGATCAACTCTTGACACCTTCTGTGGTTCTGTGGATCGCAAGATGTGGTCGTCGATATCCACATTTTTTTTTCACCTGGTGCCTTCTTTTTCAACCAGCCTGTACGGTCCCCCAAAAATTCTAACCACCACCAAACGCATTTCTAATAAAACAACGCGTTCAATCTTCTCATTCCCACTCCAAAAAAATCAACAACACATCGATATTTCAAAATGAACCACATCGAGCCTTATCCCCCCCATATACCTCCTGATCCAACTCTTGAGGGCCAATCCGACTATGACTTCCCTGAAAATCCATATGGCTATGGTATGTACTATGAAGGTGATAATGATTCAGGCCCACCACAAGTTGGTGGCGGCATATATCATGGGCGTCTGCGGCCCACCATCAATCTTTCACCAAATGCAACCAGGACAGCACAAAAGTCAGCACAATACCGCAAGGAGGCAGTCCAGCAAGCCACACTGCCTGGTGATCTACAAAACCTTGACGATGCCACTCTTGTTAGCCTCGCAGTGGATGCAAGTTGGAACCTAAGTCCTGCCAACTCACCTTCCATCCCCAAGATTACGCTTTCCCATACTACACCACTTCCTGGTGCTCCAGCCCATTCCACAGATGGTATCGCACCGCAACCTCCTGCAGGTCCAGTATCCAACCCCGAAGGCTTTCCTCTCAATATCCCGCCACCATCCCCAAACGCCACTATCCAAGCTATGAGGAGCCCAGTCTCCCCAACCCCAAACCAAGAACGGTTCAAAGGAGCGGTATTCAACGTCATGGGTTTCCAACCCCTCAAAATCCCTCCCCCACCAGATCCAGATCACACCGGTGACAAACATGGCAGTGCAGGTGGGAAGTCAGACGGGCACAAGAAGGCTGCGGATGAATATGCCAGTGATGACATGAGTGGTGGTAACAATGAGTTGCCAGGAGATGCAGAGGGTGGCACGGACAATGAAGAGTCTGATAGTGATGGGTCAGGGGGATCTCATGGTCCGAAAATGGGACGCCCTACGACAGTGACACAGGTTCAAATCCTACAACTCTTCAAGCAAGTCGATTCACTGTTTAAGAAAGCCAGTTACGAAACCGGAAGGCCAGTCTCAAGCCTTGTGGATCGCTGGAACAGTCGATCAAAACACAGGACAAAAGGTTCCAGTTGGAACAGCTACCAGCACTACTTTGGAAAAAACCGTGAAAAAGAAAGGCTCCGCGCAGGGCTTCCTGAGGGAACAGGTAAGTAGTAGTATACGTACTTCAATGTTGCATATTCTTATTGTTACTGTTACAGCACGTGAATGCTATGAAAGTTTCAAGACACTCCCACACCGCCAGGAGGCCCTCAAGAAGTTTGCAGAACTCGAGTTAACAAAGGAAGAGGGGACCCTTGCCCAACGGCAAAGGGGGTTCAAAAAGATCGTTGACTCCTTCCAGCACCTCACAGAGGAAGCATCTCGTGATCGGATAGAGAGTCTCGTGTTTTTGGCAGGCAACAGTGTGAATGAAGATGGGAACCTCGCCCACCTACACACATCAGATGACCTCAACGACGTATGTTTTCCTTCTGGTAGGCCCTGATGATGCAATGACGCTCATGTCCTCCACCCAGTTCCTCCATGATAAACTTCATATAAATGCCTCGGAGTTTATGGGAATTGCAAAGACACACATATAGTATGTTGATTACTTGTCAAAGGTGCTCACGAAAACTTAACCAACGCACTAGCCAAAAAGTGGCAGAAGCCTTCGTGGCCGAGCTCGAGACTACCAAACCATACACATGGACACAACTGGCCAAGTCCCACCCCTGGGAACCAGTGGAGACCCCTAAGTCATCCTCCAAGCCGGGAACTTCTCAATCACGCCAAAAAAAAAAAAATTTCACTGCCCCTGTTGGGGCATTATCCCCTCCACCAAATCTCTCACCAGTCCAACAGCAGCAAGCTGAGAAGGATGACGGATATGTGCTCACAGCCATTACTGATCGTGCCAGGACAGTCGATGATGATCGCATGGACTGCAAATCGCATTTTTTCAGGCTTTTTCGTAGGTTTGGATTCTTATCCATGGTGTCTATTGCTGATGATCACTATAGAAACCTCAGGTCTGGATGTCCCCATTACACGAAGCCAATTTATGCTTCCATGGCTGGGCAAGAAGGGCCTTCTTGCTCAGCTCCTACTTTGGCGCGTTCAGCTTATGAACTGGCCTGCCAATGTTCCCTTCCCATCCGAGCCTGTTCCAGGATCAGCCAAACGACCCAGCCAAGGCATCAAAAGCCTTCCAGGAAAACATGTGCGGTGCCTTCTGGCATCGTTTCATGATCCCAAAACACGGATGTGGATAAACCGGAACGTCCCAGCCAAGGGTGAGTACCAAATTTAGATAAAAGTAATCTGCACTAACATATATACATAGACCTCGAGAGAAACCAACAGCCTATTATCATCACCGGTCCACCAGCCTCGGAATCCAATCTTGCATTTGGACGGCGTCAGTTTGGGTCAGGCGACATTGATCAGAAAGGGCCTGCAAGACTCCCGCCTAGTCCTGCCGCCACAAAAATCAAAAAAGCCAAGGCTAAACCCCCACCTTCCGATGTCGAAATCCTTGACATTTCATCCTCCTCTCCACCCTCCGGTCGTACTCGGTCCCGTGAAAAACGCAAGAATAAATCAAAGGTCATTGTCGACTCCTCAGACAATGATGACCCCTCCACAGGTCAGGTACCAGAAATTAAAGTGCCTGCGCATGTACAACAACTGGAACTTACATCAGATGACGAGTATCAACCTAATGGAGGTGAAGATGAAGTAAACATGGCCACTGGTGAAGAGGATTCCGATCCTGATGGTGTCCTTGTGGCAGACCCAGACGATGACGAATATGATGGGAACAACAAGATTGAGTGGTATGCAAAAAAATCCCCCAGGAAACCCTTGAAGGCCTCCACGAAAGGGAAAGGGAAGGCAGATGCAAAGGGCAACGTGGAAGAACCCTCTCAGCGCAAGGCAAAAGCGCCTCAAACATCCCCCTCCCAAGTCACTCCTGTACCACCAGGATCAACAGAACGGCCTTCACGGCCTCTCCCACGCCCAATTGCAAGGAAGGTGTCTGTGGTGGAAACGGCTGAACCGGGAGACACAGGAATGGAGGGCCTAGAAGACGAAACGGAACGCATTAATAAGGTGTTGGAGATATTCCAGGATGGGGTTGTAAGGCAAACAAAGACTCCTTCGGGTGAACATACCACGAAGCGGGCTCGAGCTGACGATGAAGCTACCTTCACAGAAGATACCAAACCGGTCAGCATGGGCCAAAGGAGTATGGAAAACCCTGTGGGGGGTATTGTGCATGTACCAAAACGGGCTCGTGTCGAGGCAGTTACTGCCACCCTTCCCCTACTATCAGCCCCTGCTGAGGACCTCCCTTCTGGCCAGCCCAACCTCTGCCACACATCCACCCAGCCCTTGGAGGACTCTCCCCACGCCCTGCCAGCCCCTCACCATCTATCTGTCCAGTCTCCCGAAGATAATTCCCGTGCTCCGTCAGTCCCTCCCCGGCTATCCACCCAACCACGGCCTCCATCTGCTCAGCCCCGTGCCCAGTCTACTCAGCCCCCTCACTACCATCCTTTCTCTCCATACCCTCTCCCCCCTGCCGACTACTCTTTCCCCATGACAGGTCCCCAGAGTGCCCCCTATGGCCACAGCATCCCTCACCAAGGCATGGCTGGAAGCCACGGACATATGCCGTATACGATGCCCCCCCCACCTGCAATTCACGGGGACACGGGTGGTCCTGGGGGGCGTGGACATGGCAGTGGCCCAAGCGTCGCTCATCCCCACCTCCACAACAGTGCAGCACATGCTGGTGCGCCCTACCTCCAGCCCTTCCAAGCACCCTACAACCCAGGAGGTTACTATGGACCAAACTGGGGCTACAATACCTACGGATATCCACCAAACTACCCCGTCTCTCATTACCCTACATCTACCTACAGGGAACCCGGACCATCCGGATACCATGGAAGACATGGGGGATATGGGAACCAGGTATATGAGGATGCAGAGGCGGTTGTGAAAGCAGAACAGGCATACGACGCACCAGTCACTACAGACCCCGGCACCACGACAGAAAGGATTTCCGAAGAAGGCTGGTCAGGAGTTGAGAGGAGTGACGACTCGATAGATATTAAATGAGCTTCGTCCTCCCACCCTCGCCATTATCTTGAAGACTTCCCCTTGCCATTTACTACCCTTACCATTATCTTGAAAGCCCCCTTCGTTATCTTGTTTTTTGCTCCCCATACATCCTCGCAACTTGACCCGCTACCAAAATCTAATGTATTTATGTATCGTACCTGTAGTAGATACAAATACCACTATTTGCCATTTTCCTCGACCCTCTAGAAGGCGCTCCGAGCTAGCTTCCCTCCACCCTGTACAATACGCCGCCAAACACAAAATGGCACCTCATGGCCCCAGACAGTCCCCCGCCGTACCCAAGATTCATGCGACCGATCATGTCCCAACTTGGATTTTGGTGGGGTCGTTCGAGGCCTTCGGAGCCCCCAAGACACTTTTTTCAGCCTAGATCAAAGTCCCGAAAACGGGTCTTGGGGGTTTCTTGACTCCTGCCAAGGGTGACCGCCTCAAGGCCATAAGCTGTAAAAAAAACGTGTCAATATGCCGGTTATATTGGAAATTTCAAGTACTTACGCTCTGAGTTTCCAGTTTGATACCATTGTCCAATCTGTGTATTAGAATTCAGACCGACTTGCACTCCCTACGTAAAATTGTTAACAAGGATCAGCAAACTAGAACGTGTAACTCAACTAGATGAGTAGGGAAATAGTTCCTCGACAATGTATCTGCCCTGCGGCCGTCCCACCTGTTTGCGACGTTGAGGTAACTCCCCCACACTGACATTGTGAATGGAACTCATGTTGGATACTGGGATCACTATCACTTTGTCCAGCAGGTTGAATGACGACTTGGTTGGCGATTAAAAGGTCACGAACGGCCCGCGGCCATTGCTCCTGTATGTAAGCTCCGCTATTGGTGCCTACGACAGTGCCTAGGATATGGTAAGTATGTAGGTGGTGTTTTTTTACTTGAATACATACTGAGGTAATGTTCTACTGGGTTGCCTGCGAGAGGAGCACTCCCAAACCTGGAAATTTCAAGGGTTAAGACACCAGGTCAAGAGAGCAATAAGATCTTACATCATATTCCTAAGTGAAATGACACCTGATGGTGACACCTTTTTGCAAATTGGACTGTGAGTACTGTAGACCCTATTTGCAAATTCCACCGTCACTTACTGTCTGGGCTTTGCAAAGCTTGACTGTGATGACTTTGCCAAGCCTCGTAACTAGTAGTACCGCCTCCCACCTCGCTCACAACCTCACGCCCCCATTAGTTTTTCCCGCCTCCCGCCCCGCCTCCCACCCTCCATGCGCCTTCCCGCCATTCTTGGCATTTACCTAGTTTTCGGCCCGCCTCCCTGCCTCACGACTTCGCGCCCCCATTCTTGGCATTTTCCAGTTTCTCCCGCCTCCCACCCTCTGTGCGCCTTCCCGCCATTCTTGCTAAATTTGTATATTTTTAGAAAATTGTGGTTTATTATTCAATCATCGTCATCGTTTGTACCAGCCAGCTCTGGCGGAACTACTTCTACAGAAAGACCTAGCTGTACAAAGCGAGGCACGAAGCGCCATATACGTTGACAGTATGCTTTCAAGGATCGGTAAAGGGCCGCTTGTTTCGCCGAATAGGCAGCCAGGCCATCATCTATAGCCCGCTCCTTTGGGATAAAACACATCCCCTGAGCCCGAGCGTCCCATTTATCCGCCATGCTCTCAAAAAACTGGAGTACGCGCCGCATTTCCTCTAACAAAAGCTGGACTTCTTCAGACCATTGATCTGCTCGAGATTTGCTCTTGCACCATTCGATACGAAGCACTGAAAATAATATGTTAGTGGGTAGATATGGGAGTTATGGAGAGTGCGCACCGTCTTGTAGGCGTTCCTCATTGAGTTGTGACTTGTCACTCAAGTGAGTCCATATCCATGAGAGCGAACGATGCCCTTCTGACTCAGTGTCATCCCCTGATAGCTGCTTAACATCACAATCAAGCAGGGGAGGGAATTCAACTTCCCACCCCACTTTACCTAGGATACCTGAAAGAGAGAGGAGCGCATCTCGTGCCACTCGATATTTTAGCACCGCTGCGCTGATTTTCACTTGAACACGGTCGATGATACCTTGCGATCTTGTATTGTGATATTGTCCACGTTGAAACCTGTCCTTATCGATGTACAGGTATGCTCTTAATCGTAGCCCCTCACGAAGATCATCAAGCGCATCATTTGCTTGTGGAATTCGCAACTTCCACTCCATTTCGTGCAGCCTCGGATCGCAGGGAGTTGGCTGTTGTATTGAGGAAGGGAGGATGAGGGAGATCGTCTCAGCTAGGTTGTCACTGCGATCTTGGGAGCTCTGAGCTCGTGTCATGGCTAAAGAAGGAATGTAGAGATGCTGAACCGTTATCCAGGCATCAATTTTCTGCTTGAGTATATTCCTCCAAACTTGAATTCGCGTTTTTTGAATATCCGTTGAGTGTAGTCCTAGCTCAGTTGCATCAACCACAAGACGGCGCCTATGTGTGCATGTGTAACTATTAGCTTAGATTTAGTCTTTGAATATAAAAAAGCGCACTGCTGATCCTCAAGATCGAGCCCCATCGTAATCATTTGGCTATACTGTGGCAGGGAACCACCGATGGCGAAGCAGCTGAGTGATTGTAATCTGGGCTGTCTCACAGTCACAAAAATCAAGCGCAACATCATGAATTCCGTTGATATGAACTACGACAAAGCCATCGGCAAATGCAGGCTTGGGGTTGATACAGTACTCGCCTACCCGGTGGCCTAGCTGGATTCTAAGGCCAAGGGATTTGAGGGATTTCTTCTCAAAGAATGTCCCGTTCCAGAACTAGATAAATGGGCTTTTAGATCCTCAAAGTTGACAAGGAATAAATAATACACTCATACCTTAACTCGGTGTAGGCTGTTTAGCCTATGCGACTCAACCATACACTCCTGACATAACAGCTGGCCACCCTCACACTCTTCGCACCTATAGTTTGCTGGTTCCACTCTACATGTTGGGCATATACTGTCAACATATTTGCCCCGTCCATCCCACCTGATATCCTCCAAGATGAATGTGTCACGGTCAGGGATCCAGCATTTTAATGGATTGTCCTAAGTAATTTCCCATATCAGAACTGAATTTTATGGTAGAGAGAAGATGACATACTGCTACACATGGCTGTCAAGGGGCTGCACCTCGTTCCTCACAGTGTTCAAGGTATGCGGGATCCATCCAAGGCGCATCCCAAATTGCTGTAGTGGTGGGAGAGGGAGCGTTTGGGAGCTGGGTGTCGTCGGGGTATTTGAACGAGTGGTTGGGGGGCCTCTGGGTGTCATCCCCCATTGCATCTATGGCATGATAGCTCGTAGAATGACCCAGATTTCCGCTGGGAAGGACATGGTAGCGAGCAACAGGTATGTTTATCACAGTTGGGAGTGGGAGTTGTGCAGAACCAGCACCTGCCGGAGTATGTGTCCGAATCTGGAGGTTTGCCTTTGCGCGCTTTTTCCCCATGCCTGGCGAGAACAAACGGTAGGAAAGTGGTCAGGTAAGGTAGACCATGGATTGAAAAACACCTGATCCTAATGCCCGATTAGATTTCGGAAACCTTGTGCCCAGACTAATTTGACCAGATGGGAGGATCAGTTCATGTGGTTGCACAAAAATTATTGGGTGGAAAAAAGTTATTTGAAATGTGTATCAAGGCACCTAAATTTACAAACCAATGGGTGATCGGGAGGATGCTTGGTACTAATTTTTCTCCGTATTGGGTATCTTGGAGAGTAGGCGGAGTGCCTGCGCCATTCCTTCACCATTGTTACTATCTATTTTTCTATCACCCCCTTTCCCCCTTACTTAACCAATATAGGATCTTCCAATCAATGTTGTGTTCCTCTTATTAAAAGAAACCGCTGGCATGGTACTGCCAGGTTACTTCCTGTGCTCGCCATCTTGCATCAGTGTGTTTCCATGGCAAACAATACTTGAGGGGAGGCTTGGTGATCTGGGAGGGAATCGTATCAGCAGACCCAAATCAGACAATATCAGATTAATGCCTCTGTCCGAGTCACAGCCCCGAAGCACAGCAAGCACATACCACAGTACCTGGATCGGTGTGGTGAAGCAATATTGTGTCTAGACCTAGGTCAAACATAGTCACAGGGAATATACTATTAGATAAATCAACATCAATGAATGAGAAAGCGAATACAATTAATCAGATGCCTCCATGACCTGTCCTTGGTGCTTATACTTGGTGGGTCCGTATGGGGTGCCTCCGTGTCTTGAACAGGAAAATAGCTAAGCAATCTTCAGAATGTAGTGGAGTACCCCATGGCATGCGTAGACAATCGTGAGGTCACGTCAGAAGGATGAACAGCAAATTGACGACACGTACAGAGTGTGGGTCACGCTGGTTTACAATCAATGATCAATGTTTAAATGTTTACCCGAGCCCCCAGATCAGGATTAGATCTGATCAAGATTGTTGATTGGGCCAGGTTGCGAACGGTTGACCAAAGGTTGAGAACAGTTGCGAACATGGTAGTGAACAGTCTGAAAATGAAGAATTGTGAACGATAAAACACCTAGATAAACACCGAAACTGGTATAGCAGTATATATAGGTCCTCCTAAGCTATATATGAGGTTCCAAACTCACAAGTTGCCTAATGTGTGTGAATTCAAAATAATGAGTATCTGTATCATACACACTTACCGATCAAGCCTATAGATTCTTCACTTTGGTTTGTTTCGAGTATATCTCTACTCATGAGTGAACTTCCAAATGAGCGGGAATTTGGGTCTGAATCAAAACATCAGTGCTACTACAGAAAGTAATGACAAGCTCATTTATATTTTATTGCTACTAATAACAAGACTACGGATATAGAAATAATGTTCAATGTAAGGAGAAGGCCAAACTTCGTATGCAAAAGCTAAGGGCTCAGAGGTATGATAAGGATTGCAATAAATCAGCTCACTTGGCCAAATATCTTTAATGACAGAAAAGAAATGGCTATCTTAAATGCAGAGACACTGGAAAGGCGAAAACAACAGGCTGAATCAAGGTACCACAGTATTGTACATAGGACATATGTTAACTAATTATATCACTTGCAGCACATATATAGGAGAAAGCGATAGTGATGATTCAATTACCCTCACACCAAGCGCCAATCTCTTCGTATTCCATGATGAATATTTCGGGTTGGATCATACCTTTGAACTTGACGCATTCCAGCCTCCACTCCCAGAAAAAGAGAAGAGTGTTCCAAGAAGGGTGCCAACACCAAGCACCTCATTTGGAGAATTCATCGGCCCTCCAGAGCCCAAAGCTGATGATACTGATGACACAAACACAGACACAACTACACATTATCAAAAATTTCAAGAAATATGCGTGGATGTGAATATATGGAGTAGGGCATTTGGGGGATTGGAACAATGGCCTAGCCAACTCAATTGTACCTATCACGCAGCTGTTGAGTCTAACAATGTTGAGGGGTGGCTATCAGATGTATGGGGACATGCCGCTGAGGGGCGTAAAATTCTAAATCAGCTCCGAAATATGGAGGGACAACTACCCTATGAGATGTGGAAAATCCGCGAGATGTGGAGACTTGAAGTAGAGCTTGTCGAGTTGGTGGTTTGTGGGATTTTGTGCTTGGAGTTGAGGTCTAGTTTAGTTGGGACAGGACAGCTTAATCTCGTGACAGGGGTGTAGAATAGACGAAACCGGTTGGTATTTAAGGACATATATATGGACAATGATATCTAAGGGAGTGTTGTAGTAATAGTGACTTGACAGACAAGCCTAGCGGCCAGGGCAGCATCAAAAGCTGCGCGTGCTTCTGCTTCTGTGTGATAGCGTGCAGGATTTCCACCTGGAATGCCGCACACATTGTCTGTCACCTCAGCTCTAATAAACTCCTTAGTTCATCAAAATGCGAGAGATGAAGTATTGTTACTTACGAACTACAAAAAACACCAGGGTTGCGACCAACAGTAACTGTATACCATCGCTCATCAGCAGGTAGAGATAGTGGAGTTGGGGGCCAGGTTGAGGTGGCAGGACAGTCAGAACCTGAGTCAGAGAGTGAGATCGCACTTTCACATCTTTGAGCCATAGCATGCTCAGGCCCTAATAATACAGGAGAATAGTCAGGTGTAGAAATATACATATGGAGGTATCCGTACCTGCAGAAGCGGCCTGCATTGAAGCTCCGGAGCCCAGGTTTGTTGCCACAATAACATCTATAAGGGCCAGATGAACCTGTTGAATTACTATAAAAATAGTACACTTACGAGGTGGGATTTCGGAGACACATTGCAGTGCTGGCAGTATGGTAAATAACACACACACTGGCATAAAAAATAATAACATACCCGCTTGTGCTGTTTTGAGCAAAATTTGCGCACTGTTGAGGGATGCGACTACCAGCGCCAACGACTGATGAGATATAGAACATGAACAGGTGGGCCGTTCATGTCCGCTTATGTGCTCTTGTGGGGAAGTCTTTGTCATTGGGGGAATAGAGGTGGTGGCAAGTCATGAGCAAGCATTGGTCATCTTTAAGTTGATTAGAGGAGATCCTGCGTGCCTGGGTAGACACAAGACAAACACGTGGACTGATGCCAGGTGTTGGATACTGGGCTTGGCTGTTGGAGTTTTCAAATCATCCACATGGGTACGCTATTCTTTCAATCATCTAGTTCATAAGTTTGGAAATACTCTCGTAGATTTGCACTCACTGTATGGTCAAAGATTAATAGGAATAAAATAGAACTGGGGGAAATGATCAGCTGGCTGCGTCCTATGTAGGCTAACATATGTGTAATGCATACCAGGTCTTTAATAAGTTTGGAAATGGTACTGGAATGATTTGCCAAACATCTGAAATTGAAATTGATGATTGTAGGTTTGATATTTGGTGGATCTCGATACATAGGCACATAAATAATAAGTTAGGAATGAGGTATCCCTCGACAGAGAAAAATTTGCGCACCTCCTCTCTGTGACAATGGGCCGTGCATGGACCACACCAGACCAGAAGTCCTGGCTGGAACTTCAAATCCCCGATTTTCTTGAAGCGCAGAAGAGTGGCAGGACCGATCGGTTCCATCAACTTACATCCGAAGCTTGGTTTCAGACATGGCTGGAAAGTATTGTTGACGGTGCTGACTCAGAATCAAGAACCTCTCAAGTTACTAAACGGAAAAAGGTGCCATGTTTTATATATTCACTGAGTTCAGGAATGACAATGACTTACAGCAACTTCGTAATTGGTTCTTCTGGAATTCACAACCCACAAAACGCATGCGCTCAACAAAATCATCAGTCTTCTTAGATGCTTTGAAGAAGCCATCGAAAGGTACACGTGTACCACGACCTGTTGAGGCGTATCAATGTCTGTACAAATTAAAGACAAGGTTAGCAATCTCAACAGCTCTCAAGGCAGCCGGAAATATTACCAAGTCACATCGCCTCAATATTATCAAATCTGTTCCAGCTGAGATGTTATCTACTGAAAATCCGGAAGTTTTGGCTGCAGTCACAACATATGTTGAGCTGGAAAAGGAGAAGCGAGCTGGTGGGGGACTTGGAGAAACGATGGAATCAGGGCCCAAGAGTTCCAATGTTAGAACTCCAGCCCAAGTAAACAGGTGTGTGGTGTATAACCAAACAATGAACAATGCCACTGACATCGGTTGGTATTGCTAAATAGGGCCATACAAGAATTCCCAATCGCAGCACATAGCTTTTTGGAAAGTGTGGCGACAGAAACGGGGTGGATAATCCACCTTGTAGCGGCAGGACCTAACCCTGCAGCAAATGGTGAAATAGCAAGTATCGAGTGAGTCATTTTCTCCTTGATTCGACCTCAATACAGAGCTGACCCCACACAATGGTATTAGACAGTATTT
>MU150352.1:0-98490 GCA_015584075.1 Collybia nuda
TCAATGAATGAATCAATCAATCAATCAATCAATTTTGTGACTGAAACCTGGGGTTATAAAGAACGATTCTTTAGTAAACTAAAGAACTCGTAACCCTTTAGATTCATCCACTAAGTGGATGAAAAACCACCCCTACCAGGTGCACAGTGTCAGTTTGGAGTTGATTTGCTGGAGCATTGAGTCATCACACAATAAATTAAGCAAAGTTTCTGTATTGTTTGCACAGCTTTGGTCTCTTTAGAAAAGTAGTATTTTAAAACCTAAGCTAGGGTTACGAGTTCTTTAGTTTACTAAAGAATCATTCTTTATAACCCCAGGTTTCAGTCACAAAATTCATTGATTCATTCCCCCATCACCACAGGAAAATATTACCATAATGAGATTTTCTCTTATTTTGAGACTAGAATGTCAGAATTTCCATAACAAGGCATCTCAGGAACATTATTTGCATGTATTTGGAGAGCTTCTGTAATCCTTGGCATCATATGACCAAACAAAAGCAATCAAAATCCTGCATAGACATTCCATGTTTTAATGTTATGTATTTTTCTCTACAACCATTTCAGATATGGCATTGGTTGTTGTGTATTTGGCATGGATAAACAGTGTCCAGCAATTCCGAAAAAGGAAATAATTTCCCACAGTCTGTTCCTTCTTTGTTTTGCATTTTTCTCTATAACCAGACCAGATATAGGTCTAGTTGTTGTATATTTAGAATATACAAACAGTGGTCTACATTTCCCAAAAAGGAAGTATTTTCCCACGGTCACATGACCTTCACCAAACTTATTCTATACCATCTTATCACCTTGTTTTGGTCAAGAGCCTGAATACCGTCGGGACTTACTGCAGAGTGAATGCGAAGGTTTTTCCCACGCTTTTTCCAGGATGAAAGACCTTGTCGAATATTTTCGAACTCGGAATGACCCTACAACGACCTCTCCCAAAACCCATAACCTGTGATAACCCATAGGTTTTGGCTTCCACCGAGACCTATGGGTTAGGACAGGTTTGACTGTACTACCCTTATAATTATGCGCCCAACTTTGTACGTCCCTAATATGTAAATCATGGAGTTATATACCTCCGACCTGTCGCAGCATGCAGGGTTGCCGCAACGTAGTGCCGAAAGTTTCTACCCTTTAAATAAAATCGGGCAAATGAAGTTTGGCAGCAACTATTATGACACTCCCAAACGCTCTATGGACGCTTTTCTGTTTTTTAACCCTGGCGGCACCGGCGTTCAGCGCCCTCTACACCTCTCCATCACAACTACCCCGGGATACCTTCGACTATGTCATTGTGGGCGGTGTGTTTGTCGGTCTGCTAATATGACCTGTGCATTGATCACGAAAAATTTCAGCTGGCACCGCTGGTAATGTTGTCGCAAACCGATTATCAGAGGTAGCTAGCGTCACTGTATTGGTAATCGAGGCTGGCGTAACGTGAGTCCTCCCCTCTCGGCTGATGTCGTATTCATCGACTGGTAGAAATGAGGGCGTTAATGCGTCGATTATCCCTCTACTTGGACCTTCACTAACCCCGAACACGCCCTTTGATTGGAATTACACAACAACGGCCCAAAAAGCGTATGGTAATCGCGTTATTCCTTATGCAAGAGGGAAAATGCTAGGTGGGAGTAGCTCCGTCAGTGAGTACTTTCAACCTGCCATTGTTACGCCTTTTACAATTTCCAATGCCCAATAGACTACATGGTGAGCTGATATTTTTCGATGCGAAAATGTTGTTATAAATTAACTGTAGGTCTACACACGTGGCTCATCCGATGATTTCGACGCTTATGCGGCAATCACTGGCGATTCGGGATGGGGATGGGAAAATATAAAGAAGTACATCCCAAAGGTAATCATTATTCCAAAAAATAACCGCTTCAAGCTTTCACCTAACCGGCATCTACCAGCACGAAAGGTGGAGTGCTCCTGCTGATCAACATAACACAAAAGGCCAATTTACACCCTCCGCACATGGAACTGACGGCCTGCTACAGGTCAGTCTCCCTGGATTTTCTACACCACTAGACCAAAGAATTGTGGACACGCTGGAAGAAATGGAAGAATTTACCTTCGTGGAAGACATGAATAGTGGCTCAACCCTTGGAATTGGTAATACATCCACCCCACTTGCATTACATTTAAAAACATTAAAGAGTTTTAACAGGCTGGGCACAGAGTTCGATTGGTGGGGGTACGAGGAGTAGCTCGGCAACGGCATACCTGGGTCCCAATGTAATGGAGAGGTCTAACTTGCATGTTCTCGTCAAATCACAGGTTACAAAGCTCCTCCAAACGGGCATTCGCGACGGTATTCCTGTCTTCCATGGTTTGGAGTTCATCACCACGTCGGAGGGTAAGATTGAAGCTTCAAGTCCGTCGACCGCTTTTTGAATAAATGATCAGGCCCGAGAAGGGTAACAGCAAGAAAGGAAATTATTTTGTCTGCTGGGTCGATCGGCACACCCCAAATTTTACAGCTCTCTGGAATTGGCGGTACTAGTGATTTGATGCGTGTTGGCATCAAGACAATTTTTAACAACCCGTCCGTTGGACAAAATTTGTCCGATCACCCGCTCCTAGCAAATGAATACTCCGTCAAAGGCACGGAAAGTTACGACGAAATTTTCAGATCGCCGACCATATTAAATACCAACATAGAGAGATGGCTCCAGAACAAAACGGGACCTCTTGCTTCATGCATCTCTAATCACATTGGTTTCTTCCGATTACCTGACAACTCCACTATTCTTGAGGGCATTGAAGATCCTTCCTCAGGGCCGAAAGGTGCCCACTTTGAGTTGATCTTCTCGGTGTGCCAGATATCTTTTACTTTCCGCTTAAAGCTAACCGTAGTGGCCCTAGAATATGTGGGCTACTCCTGGCATCCCTGCACCAACTAATGGAAGTTTCTTGACCATTACGACTTCTGTTATATCCCCAACCTCTCGTAAGAATGATGCTACCCAAAAGTAGGTCCTCCATTGAATTATATTTTCCAACAGGTGGTAGCGTTGTCCTTGCATCTTCCGACCCCTTGGAACAGCCTCTCATTAACCCTAATCTCCTTTCCACTAACTTTGACAAGCTAACCATGCGCGAGACTATAAAAGTAGCAAATCGCTTCATCACGGCCAGCCCCTGGAAAGATTATCTCATTGGTCCATTCGGTGAATTAGCACATGCAACTAATGATTTAAGCCTTGATGCTTATATAGCTGCCAATGCGGGAACATTCTCTCACCCTGTCGGCAGTGCCCAAATGAGTTCCAAAGACGCTCGTTATGGTGTAACAGACCCTGACTTGAAGGTCAAAGGTGTCCACGGTCTGCGAATAATTGACGCGTCGGTTATGGTGTGTAAAACTAGTGATCTTTCTTATCTTTTCTCATCGTAGCAGCCTTTCCCACCAAGTGCACACCCACAAGCCCCTCTATACCTCATCGCCGAACGCGGAGCAGACTTAGTTAAGTCAAGTAATACAGCATTCAGCGATAATCCTACCTCAGAGGATAAAAACCCGAGTCTCTCCCTAACTCCCTCATATCTCGACTTAGCTGGAACCATTGTTGCCTTTCTGTTTTCCAGTTTGGTTCATTATTAGCGCGCGACAACCAGTCGTCTGTACACTTTCATCAAGTGATGATAAGGGGTCATTTTTCTTCCTTCAGGAGTCCGCGTGATATATTATGAGTTACCATCCCGAGGGGATGCAACGATGCTGTTTGTGGGTAATAGAGTCTAGCGTTGGACGCTGTGCCTCCCGCGGAGTCAATAACCCGTACAAACATATTCATTACGCTAAGATCAAAAGGTATACGAAATGGGGCTACATATACCGCACAAGCGAATCCCTTAAAAGAAACCATAGAAATTTCACATATTAGACGCAAAACTAAATGGCGGTCCGCTAGCTTTTAATGAGAGCGGCTGCGCGTTCGGCGATTAGGTAAATAGGTGCTTGTGGGTGTCCATTCGGGATGAATGGCTGCAGGAAAGGCTCGTAAGACATACACGGATCAGCTTCATCCGAGACCTACCATGATTGAAGCATCCACGATTCTTAATCCTTCGACACCTTTAACCTTAAGGTTCGGGTCGACCACGCCCCATTTTGCCCCTTTGGGCGACATGCTGGCCGTTCCGGTAGGGTGGAACACTGTGCCCGCATTATTTCGGACGTAAGTCTCGATTATCGTATCGGTGGTAGCGGTGGCGAGAGCGCCAAACGGAGACAAGATATAATCTTTCCATGCCTTCGCTGAGGTAAATCGCTGGACGGCTTTAACAGCTTCTTTCATCGTGAAAATATCAAATGGCGTAGACAAGAATTTTGGGTCAATGATAGGTTTCGCGAAGGGATCTGACGACGAAATTTTCGTAAACCCACCTAAAGCGATGTGCTATCAGAATCGAACAGAAAGCCCAGAAGATAAAAATACCTACGTGCGGTGGGTGAGATTACGCATGTGGTGATGCTCATGAAGCCTCCCGTAGCCGGAACCGGGATGCCAGGTTGTACCCACAAATTCTACATACACATTTCAGCCTTCAATCAAACTAGGCCATAACAACACTGACCGAGAAAATGAACTCATAATGAGCAGACTTCGGGCCAGGCGCTGGATCTTTTACCGTTTTAAATATGCTAGCCGATGACGGGAGTCGTAAGAATGCTAGATGATTTGCAATGCCGTCAGTGAATGGTCCAGATAACGATGAGGTCCATTGAGAGAGAGAGGTAGAAAATGTATTTGAGTCTCTAAAAAGATTGTCGAAGCTGTCACTTCCTTTCACATTATATGTATTGACAAGGAGGGCATGGTCGGACAGATTCTGGCCAACAGATGGGTTATCAACGATCGCAGTGATGCCGACTGTTTTCAAAGCAGCCTTGGGACCTATCCCAGAAAGTTGAAGGATCGTCGGCGTGCCAATTGAACCGGCGGACAAGATAACTTCTTTATTGCCGTAAACGGTTGTCGTGGTACCTGGAAGCATGGCGCTCTCAGAAAAGGTTTAGTTTGAGAGAATTAAAGGTGCCCTCACCGCCTTTTTGACTTGCGAACTGAACGCCACGGAACGAAGGTAGGCCTGAAACAATCCCCGTTTTTACTAGCTTCGTTACCTGTGCATTGATGAGCACGTGGAGGTTGGGCCTGTTGATCTGTCCACTCTGAAGGTATGCTGTCGCTGCACTGCTTCGTTTACCACCTCCAAGGGTTCCCTGGAACCAACCAATTCCCAAAACGTTGCCATCATTCATGTCAAGGTTGAAAGGAAATTCTGCGGGTAATTCACGAGTTGTCGCCATGATGCGATCGTCAAGAGCTGTTGGAAAGCCTGGGAGGCTAACAGAAATTGCTCCATTGAGACTGTGTACAGATGGGTCGAGTTGCCCTGCAGTGCTGTGGTTATCTGCGGGAGGGACAAGTTTCTCTATCTTTGGCCGGTGTCAATTGAAACCTAGAGAATATATGAGACACCCATTGACCTTGGTCATGAACTGCTTCATATTTCCCCATGCCCACCCAGGGTCTCCGGTGACGGCAGCATATCGATCAAAATCCTCAGAAGAGCCTCGCGTATATGCCATGTAATCTGAGGCTGGTGTATCAAGACAAGATATTGCACAATATTACGCTTAAGCACTTACTAATAGAACTGCTACCACCAAGCATCCTGCCTCTGGGATATGGAACGGTACGGCCGTTATAGCCACTCTGGGCAGATGTCGTATAGTTCCAGTCATAAACGGTGTCTGTTGTGTGTGGTGATGGATATTTGTTCTCTCAAAAAGCCTGGATACACTGACTAGGAGCAAGAGAAGGGCCCAGGAAGGGAACAATTGAGGCAAGAACACCTTCGTTTCTGGGAAGGAACGGTATAAATCATGGACAGTTGTGGTAGAAATTGAGACTACTTGCGTTACACCAGCCTCCAGAACAAGAACTGATATACTTGGATTTTCCGTTAATCGACTAGCGACAACGCTACCCGCAGTGCCAGCTACAAAAAATGTTTATTGAACATGAACGACCTGGGCACGGAATGGGGCTACAAACCTCCTATGACAATATAATCATAGACCGTCCTAGGGAGCTGTGAGGGTGATGTATAGAGAGCGGCAAAAGTTGGTACAGCCAAAGAGAGCGACAAAATCCAGGCGTTTAGAGAACGCATAATGAAACGAGGAATTCTTACCAACATTCAAATCATGTAAAGCGTTTAAATGTGTCGCGAGTCTGTCACTACTACCCGGTATCTGAAGAAACAAACGAGATACCGGTACTCTTAGGATGACAGAACCGTGTGGGCCTAATTCCGGTCTCCAAAGAAGATTTGAGCAAGCGCCACAGATAGCATGAAATGGCTTGTTTTTGAATCTGATTGGCCTTAGTAGACTTTAGCGTACATTTATCCGATCAGGTCCAAAATCCCATATGGTTGGAAGCCCACGTCCATCATAAGATCAGGTTCTTGCTTTCGAGTCCTATGCGAGCCCAGGGTTTGAGGCTCCCTGTACATTACTCCACAGGGTTCTAGTAATATGCTAGTAACTGAGTTTTGAATATAATTGGGGGCCTCCAAGATGAGATTCAGGCGTCACCTCACCTGCCATTCTAAAAAAACCCATCTTGAGTCCGTGTAAATTATCACCGCTACACGCGTACAACAGGAATCACGACTCGTCGTCAAGGTCAGTGCCCTGAACTTTGGTACGAAATATTTCCGCGGATAGTAAAAGTTGGTTATGCCTTCTAGTCCACAGGCACTGGAATTGAACAATAAAGATACGCGATGACAAGCGGTCGCCAGATGGCACGAACATTTGTTTGGCTAGAACCCCAAGACTAAATGTGTATGATGCAATGAAACCCGAATTCTAATGGTGGGATCTTCAACGATTGACTTCAGAATTTAGACGCTAGTTCGTCGTAAAAAACATTTTTAAGTCCAACGTTGAGCTATATACAACATGGCGAAGCCTACCATAATTCAATCTTTACTTGGAAGGCCTTCACAAACGTACGCTTTTCCAGAAGAGAAGGTGTATTTCTCGACGAAGCGAGACATGGTTCGGATTGCCACTGAAACTCTGGGAAACGGTCAAGCGCTCCATCCTGAGGTATGTTGAATAATTGAGTGGTATGGGGAGCCTCTCAGATACTTATATATTCAGAATTCAATACCATTTGGGCACGACATAGCTGTAGATATATCGAAACTGTCTATCACCGACGAATGTACCCACGAGTCCGATTCTGATTCTGACCGCGACGTCTTCTATACACCAAATACCTCGCCACGGACGTCAATGGCGTCGTCCTATGTACCACCATCCAAACATCCAAGCCCGCTGAGAGCTCCGTCGACCAAGACTCCGGCAACTCAACTGGAGGCCAGCACATCGAATACCTCTCTTTCGTCAACCTCGCTCGACGGACACTCCATCTTCTCATTCTCAACCTCCAATTCGACTCGCATGACTACGCCCGTCAACTCTGATTCTGGCCATTACCACCATTACACAACACATATCAAACCTAATCCGCAGCCACCGCAGAACACACATGGTTATGTCGATCGAGATTGGGCCAAGGACGTCAGGTGGCTCGTGCCTTCTGATCCTAGCACTAAATCAACAACGACACCAGTACCTCGTCACCGACATTCGAAAGTCGACTCTTCGGCCGCCGCCGCTCCGAAATCTCAAACGCGTACGAAGCCCAATACACCTATGTCCAAATCTATATCTAAAGCCACACCGAGCATTATGAGTAGCATGACGGCACTACTTGAAGAGGACGAACTACAAGACCTTCCTCACTACCATCCGCGTAGTAGCGTCCTCATCTCGCGTCCTAAAAATCGCCCTGGAGCAAGCGCCACACGAAATCGCATGGTGTCGTCCCCAACTCCCTCACCCTCTTCTACCTCTACTCGTAGACCCCCCAAAGTGCATTCACAACAGCTTAATCATAGGCGGTCACGGTCGCTCGGTCACGCGTCCGCTTCGCCTTCACATACATCCTCTTCATCCCACGCGTCTACGTCGTCTTATGTACCGTCTCACAAAACCGGAAAGTACGCATCTTCCTCGGCCGATCCGTACCACTCAACATCCACTTCCCTCCCAACCTTTACTACGGGCGACCTGCCATCACAAGGTACCCCAGGCTATACATCTCTCGTCCTCCCACGTGCACCAGTGCTGTTCTCGCAAGTCTCAAACAATCACTCCAAGATCGGGTTGGGTAGGGACTTCACTGGTGGTGGTGGTGGCGGTGGTGTGAGTGTTAACGGAAAGGTCGATTTAACGAGGAGTGGGATCGCGCAAACAACTATGGCAAGTGTGGAAGTAATTCACGGTTTGAGTGGAAGCTCTAGTGCTGGGAGTCCAGGTAAGAAGTTTATAGGCCTTTTCAGGCGAGGTTCCTCCTCATCCTCCACATCCCCGGCATTTCCAACCCAGACCCATCTGCGAAGCCAGAGTACAGACACACCCACCGTGGAAAACACCTTTCAAGGAGGGCATGTGGACCTGCCTTTAGGTTTCACAAGCTATCGAAAGCCCCCCAACTATGTGCCCAGTGGTTCCGTCCTCGTGCAGGTGTGGGGAGTCGCTGTTGATGGTGTTGATGCTCGCTTGGTCTTTGGTGGAGGCACTGAAGGAACATCTGTCACTCTCAAGAAAAGTCTTTTGGAGGAGGTTAATCCCTCAACGTCCAAGACACCCCCATCAACCCCAAAGCGAAGCCTCAGCCTGCGGTCGACTTTAGGTCGGTTAGGCGGCAGCCAGGTGTCACACTCCCCAACACGAAATCCCCCCCGATCAACTTCAAGCTCAATGACGGGCATGATTTCAGCACCCAATACACCTGCCCCCGGGGTGGGTTATATACCTGGACGTAGTTTCGTCGGGCGGATTCTGGAATGTGGCTGGGAAGTTGGAGAGGAGCTGGGGAGGAAAGGAGATTGGGTGGCTGGCTTATTAGATTTGAAGAAGGTGAGCTTGTTTATGTACCAGTCGTTGCTTGTTAATGTGCCGGTCTATTCTTAACCTTTCTACAACCTGTTCAACTTCTATTCTTTGTGCTTGAAATCTTTTGCTGACTGTTTGTTATCTTAGTGTGGCGCCCTCACAGAGTTTATCGTAGTCGACAAATATCGCGTCCACCGCGTCCCCTATCCTAGGATGAACACTGATGGAATGCCTCACTTACTCCATGCACCTGAAGACGACGATAGTCAGAACTACGGAGGAGAAATACCAAACTCGGCAAGCTCAACATCAAGATCACCGCCCTCATTTTCGCGGAATTCAAGTATGATAATCAACCAGCCCATATCACCCAATCCTAGTATTGAACATCGACCACCGCACTCGGCTCCGATGACTCTCGAAGAGCTTGCGCTTCTACCCGTATGTGGGATCCCGGCCCATCGTGCCGTTCGGACATTTGCGTTTGCATTTTCGAATGCATCTGACCCCGTTGGAACCGAAGGCATTACGGAATTTGAAAGTGTAGACGCTGTTGGGGGTCCAAGAAACTATAAAGGGAAGGAACGCGATCTGGGAAAGGATCACGAGCAAGATGGGCGGCGACGACGCGTGTTGGTGCTTCGGGGGCATGATGGAGCGGGCGCGATGGCAGTCCAAATGCTGGTAAAACGTGGGTGGAGGGTGTGTGTACATGTTCCATATGGATGTCTGCGTTATGAGGGGGAGAGATTAGAAGACGGGCGAGGAGAAGAGAAGGAAAAGTTTTGCATGCGAAAGATAGAGGAGCGAGTGCGAGGATGGGGTGGGGAGGAGGTAGTCTTCGACGATGGGGAAGATGCAGGTACAGACGGTGGAAGGGGAGCAGTAGTGAGGGTTATCGAACGGCTGCGCGAGGATGGTGATGTATTTGATGCGATTTTGGATGCCGTTGGCGGGAAGGAAGTATGGGAGGCGTCAGAAAGGTTGTTGAAATTACCCGGAGGAAACAAAGTCAAGGGAAATGGACATACCGATGGAAAGAAACCAACAAAGAAAACTAAAGGAGGGGTTGGGGTGAAGCACTTTACGACACTTGTTGGTGACTTTCCCGGCCGACCTATCCCTACCGCTGGAGATAACTTCAGGGCAGGACTGAGATCCTTGAATTTCAGCGTGGCGGGTAGGAACGACGGGAAGAGCCATGACGGTGGCAAAGTTGGTTATGCGTGGGTTGGCGTGGCGCAGGACGTGGATTGGGAAGGGGAGAATGTGAGCGAAACCATTGGGGAAGTTTTGAGACTATCATTGGAGGATGGGATTCGGCCGTGGATTGGGGATCGGAACGGGAGGATTCTACCGTTCGAACAAGCCCCTGGAGCGTTTGTGAATGGGGGCCGGGGGATGTTGGCAAACGGGGGGACAATAGTGGTTAAAATTGTGGACTAATAATCTAGAGCTTCCTCCTTTTATTCAATTCATGTACTCACTCTTTATGAAATAGCACGGATAATACTTGGTACAAGACTGTTAGGACTATTTCTGTAGTTGACAGCGTATTTAACAGGACTAAACGAATAGAAGTATAACTTATTATGGGGGGATATAAAATGAAATATAAGTAATAAATTAAATATACAGTGACTGCGAGGGACAAGACGGCAACAGCTCGTTATGCGAGGGTCTCGATGGTGACAGCAGGGTTTCCAGATGGGGGGTTGTAAAATGGGATAGTCCGCAGGTTGTTGGGGGTTGGCCCGTCGGCTTCCATCTTCTTTCGCCCGCGGTCGGTCTAAATGGCCTGATTAGCATATTGACATTGTATAATTATAATTGAAGAAACGCACGATCCCGGAGTTGGCCATACCACGCTCTAATCCCTCTAGTAGTGTGCACGCCTTGCATAACTCGTTACTCGACATGTACCCACACCGCTGGCATGTTTCTGAAAGACACATGAACCAATCGTTCCAACACAACGAAAAAGGGTCCTTACGCTGCACTCGTTGAGTCGCTTTGACATCCTCTCTGACCTCAAAAGCCTCTCCGGAGTGGATGATGTCGATAATGGCACTGGGCCGCGCTGCTTCTAGATCTTTCAGGAAAGCACGTGCGTGACCCCGATACGCGTCGGGAGAGTATATGCATTCGGTAGAGAAGTAGTCAAGCTTCTTGAAGTAAGCGTACATCACAATTTCCTTCTCATATGCATATTTGAAAGGCTTTGATCGCCTAATCGTATCTTCACCCTGGGTACAGATTGATGTACATCGGCCTAGCCTCGCAATATCTCCTCGCATAACTGAAGGGGGTCAGATGGTAAATGAGTGATGAGTAATATTAGAGCGTACTGTTCATGAGAACGGTCTCAGCAATATCGTCAGCGTTGTGTCCGGTAACGATATGGTCCACAGCAAGCATTGCTGCACCACGATCAAGTGCCTGGCGTCTGAAAACTCCACAAAATGTACAGTTGTTCTTTCTACCAACTTGTTCGACGATTGCATCCATGGTCCAGCCATAGAGCTCGTCATATGAGAGGATCTTCAGAGGCATATCATACTGTTGTTGGTTCCTTTTAACCGTCTAGGTCCACAATAAGTGAAAAAAATTCTTCCGTATATTTGAGTACTCACTTCAAGCGAGTCATCTCTGTAGCCCGTGATCCCCTCGTCTATGGATAACAAGAATAGATCGAGTCCATAGTTGTGCCGCTCGTTTAGAGTCTTCATCACATATGCAAGCACCGTAGAATCTGGACTTAATTGAGACCCTAAAAACGCTCGATACATACAAAATTTTACCTTTTCCACCAGACGCTCCGATCGCTACACGATCTCCCAGCCTGAAAAGCTTGGATTGGGTAATTGTATTATGAACTTCAGTTTCAAACACATAGAAAAAGCATTCGCGACAAATTTGCTGCCCAGTTTTCGGGCGTTTCAGCATGGCCTTTGCGGTACTGCAGAGCGCACAGGTTCGAGGAGCCATCGTTGAAAAGTGGGATTATCTGGGATTAGACGCTGAGAAACTTATTTTACATAATGACTCGGAGATCTGAACAAATTTAAAGTAGCCGGTATATATTTGTAGTTGCTTTTATCATATCAATCAAAGATTGGGATCAATAGCTAACGGTCATTCTGGGTCTTCAGATAGTGACCTGGTAAGTTATGAAGATTACAAAATTCCTGTACTGAAGTACTATTATGACTTTGGCGCCATCGCTTATAACCTTCCACCTCCCAAAAACCCCCAACCCGGGGGCGGCTCGCCCCAATAACCCCACCCACACTCTGCCCTTCTAGCTTATTCCTTACGGTAAATACTGATTCTTTACAGATGTTACTCTGATTGCTCCGCCACCCCCGTTCCCTATCCTTCCTAGTGCTTTTGAGCCCCCTGGACCCATCAATTTTTGTTTGTTCACATTCATTCAGCGTTGTTTATGTGAGATTTAAGCTCGCATCAACGCTACATTTGGGTTTTTTAGAGTGAGCTTCGCTTCGACTATTCATTTATCAAACACTAATTGATTCTGGAGTCAATAGGCTCAGTACTGTTAAAGTCGTTGTTGTGTCAATCCGGGCCTGCCCACCCATTCGATAGCCTGATCGATTTACTAGGACTTCCCATTGTTTATATCCCTCTAAATATATAGCCCACAATTTGGTGGAAACTTATGGTGGTATATCAAGCGGGGTACGTTCCCAGGTTTTTAGTATCTCAACATTGAAAAAATATTTTGGACCGGTCGATATTTTAGCTGGTTAATGACTCGCGCTCATAATACTTTACAAGAATTAAGTGGTCATATGAGTTACCGGGGAATTTTCATGGTAAAAATTTAGATAGAGAAGTACCGATAAAGCAGGCACTATCCACATCACTAACAGCATGATAGGCAATATTATGCAAAGAAGACGACGGCTCCCAAAGCTACAACGGCGAAAAGTCCAGAACTTCCTGACCCAACGGGGGTCGCGCCACTGTTTCCCGTAGAAATAGTAGCAGCTTTAACCGGCTTCCCGGCGGCCTTGCAGCCGTCCACAAATGCTATTGCGGATATACGGTAAGAACGTATTCTCGAATTAAAAGAAAGATAATACCGTCTAGGGCAGCTTGTGCAGTCTTGGCATCTACACCACTATCTTTCACGCTGGTAAAGCAACCGAAGCACGAGGCTATTTCATCCATTTTCTGATCTGTGCAGACACAGTCAATTGAGTCACTACAGCCCTGGAAACAAGGTGCTATTAGGTTTTTGTTACATTTACGGATGGAATTGGCGTACTGATATAGCGCCTCCGCAGCTAGATTGGCATTGTGCTGGTATTTGACTTTTGTCAATGGGGTTGGATTGACGAGCAAGCAGAGCTGGTAGGGTAGTTGGGCCTGGGTTGGCAAGTACTACAATTGTCAAGGTACGGTAAGACTTTACAGAACTTTACAGAGAGAAGAATTACAGGCACCTTGTTGTGATGCAACGAGAGCCGTTACGAATGCCATGAAAAGAGAGGGAGCGACCATAACGATCTTGATCTAGAAATAAGGCAAAAGTGTGGTGGAAAGAGAACTGGATCAGACTAGCTGAAGCCAATGTTATTGAATGCGATAAAACAAGGTAAGCGATAAGGGCTCCACCTTTATACGAGATTAGCTTTGTTTCGGTTTGGACATTGACAGATTATGGGCGGCTGGGAGCGTCATTTCGTTGCTATCACTCCGTTTGATGTACATTTTTCAGAAAGGTAACGGGCGGGGGATATCCTGTCATCGGCAAAGGACACATCTTAAGTCCTGACCTGCGTGCATGCGCCTCAGGTTGAGAGGCTCTTGATATGAATCTGATGTGATAGAAATCCTACATATGTCGGGCAACTGGTCGTTAAGCCTATCGCAGTGGCTGACCACGACTACGGTTTCCTCGTTTCTTGAAACCTGGATCTTTCTGATCTCTATTTAAGGTTTTTGAGTAAGCCTGAGCTTAACTATACAAGAAAAAAAGGCTTTGTACGCGCTGTAGGCTCATATGTATACTTAATTTCGTGTAGGCAACGTTCGTGCCGATGTGTTCGATTTCATATATTGATCCCGAGTTGATCTATATCATTGAAACAGATCTAAAACTTCAACGTGAGAAGGGTTTTTGACATTTTGATTCAGATTAGATTGAAACGCTCTCCACTCACTACCAATTGGCTAATTGGAATGGGGTCTGCCATCACCACATCAATTGCTCTGTAAAAATGAATTCGTTCTATGTAAGCGTGTACAACTTCAATTTATAAGTTGCCTATGTAATACAATTTTAACTTTCTCATAACATCCCTTATGGCCATGCACTAATTATCAATAATCTTCAAGCTTCAAGGGTGGTTCAAATCTAGAAATTGATTGGGACTAAGGTGTTCTGAAAATACGTAGTATGTTTCCATGGGGTCAGACAAATATCACATATTAGATTAAGTGATATGGCCAGTCCAAGTTTTATAATGGTAATTATAAATGTAAACTGTAATAAAAGGCATACATACAATCAAAATCCTTACTCACAGATTGTACAGACAGCAGTTAGTCAATGGCAATGACTTGGGTAACTTCATTTTGTTGATCCCCCCAACAAAACCACACTAAAAACAAGATACTTGTGCCAACCATTAATACAGAATAACATCATAAATCAAAAGACAGACATCAAGTTGAAACACACAGATAAAGCCGGATCGGAGTCCTTGAATTGAAAAGTCATGTGAATTATTACCGATTTTTTGCGTTTTTGGCACATTCTATAAATAGAACTCAGAATATAAGCGCTGGTATGTATAACAGTCCGACAGCGCGGCTTCTGAAGAAGGTTATATAAGGATAACTCATCGGCGCCTATCAGGAGAGCATTGCTGAAGAAGAGAAGAAAAGCTCCAGCTTCGATCGAATTGCGATAAGCTACCTTTAAGTCATGATCCCTGTTGAAGTGGAAACGTATGTGTACGCTCTATTGGCTCAAGGGCAAGGATATCCTTTGTGGAACCCGAACCCTTCAAGATCGTTCTCTACTGCCTATAAAAACAAAGGCTGTGGAATTGGCGATCTCTGCATAATCACGCCTGATGGTTCTGTGGACTTCCTGTGGAACGTATGTTATCCTCATAGCCACCCTGTTAATTTTGGTCGTACTCCGCCAGATTTCGTACCAGTTGGGATTGATCTGGCGACGGATGTTGATGAAGAGGAGGGCTGGCGTGGAAATTGGGGACACGTGTGTAACCTGAATATCAAGCAGCATCACCTTGGAGTAAATGCATCGTTGGAAGCCTCTCCGTTAGTATTTGCCTTGAATTTTTGATAAACGTTTGACGGGTTGCGCTAGGTTTGTCCCTTCAGGTTTCCACGCTGACCTTGAGTCTTCCACTTCCGATATCAGGGCGGGAGTTTTGGTTCTGCCAGAAGGTGCCGACCGGTATGATGTTCTCCGGCTCGATGAATTTCGCGAATATGCAAAACGAAATGCACGTTCCTGGTATAAACATGTCAATGGGCCCGCATTTCGTAGAGGGGCCTTCGAAGATTCTTTATACCTCGTTACTGGGTGTAAGAAAACAACATCCTGGGCGGCGGCGTCATTTCATCATTACTCGGAACACCGAGGTGTAACCGTTGAAGTCAAAGCGGCCATGCTCGCTGGTGGGGGCGTATCCGCCGGCTACTCTTGGGCGATAAGTTGCCCTGCCACAGCTCGTAGTGGACCTCCCAACCCTACAGGGGGCACACCAACCAATACTAACCCTCCCCAAAACCAATGCGTTTTTATCAAAGGGTTCAAGATTGCTCTTCGGGAGGGAATGACGCAAAAGCTTGGTTTAAGGCCTGCAATTTCTTTAGAGACGAACCCCGCGAAGATAAAACCTGGGAGCAGGGGCCCCATCCCCTTTCGCCACAGCGGCGGCAACACCGATGATACAGAAAAAGGTCGTGGTTTGATTGAAGGCAAGTTAGGAGGGGGTGCGGGTGAAACTTCTCCAGACTCAAAATTGTCGTTTGGTAAAACTAAAAGCAAGGTTGTTCGTAGTGGCACTGTGGCGGGCAAGAATGTTGCATCTTTAGGCCCAAAATTGAGTCCAGAGTCCCCACCCCACGGAAAAGCAGCCACGGGAAGAATGGACGGTGCAATTAATATTGATATAGAGTCACCAGACATGGTAGTCATGGACTTTCCAACCACTCCGGAGCACGACTTGAACGTGGGCACTAATCATCAAATACTAATAATCGCAGAATTGACTGATTTTTGTGGTGTAAAAGTTTCAACATCCATCAGATATTATTAACGAATGGCTTTTATCAAAAGTAAGTGCGAGGGAAAGTAATATGTAGGCTCCTAGGATAGTCTTAACTTTGATAAATAGACGGAAAAAGCTGATATTGCAATCACCCATGACGATGTCTGGTGCTCGGTCCTCAAAAAGGTACTTGATACTATGCTCAATGCCCAAGCGATGTTGGTCTCACTAGTGGTGAAAATTTTTGGCAAGGACGATCTGTTATTTCCTAGCGCAGAAGAGTTACTTCGGCGCATTGGTCCTCATTATGATTCGTATCTATCGTTTCCTAATACTGGTAAGATCTAGACTGTTACAAATATGTTATTTGTGCTGATTGATTTTTTCAAATTGTAGTAGCACTTCATGATCGGAGGATCAATCGCACCGATGTTCCACAGGAAAACAGGCCACAGACGGTGCAAAAAGGCACAGGGTTACAGAGGTGAGAAACGTCTATAAATGCGAATCTCTTTACTAACAATATTTTTAAGAACCGTATGGTCGCAGCAGTCCGGGCTCCCTACGCAAATTTACAAATAAGTTGGAAATAATCAGGAGAGTCTACGACAAGGACTGAAGTAGTTGTTGGCGAGAGGGAAATGCGAGAAACAGAGACTCAAGAACAATATATTAAGCATCCTGACCAGTAGCTACATTCCATGTTTTTTTGAGGAGGTTGATCGCAGGATCGGTTGACCCTTCGAACTTGGCAAAAGACACTGTCCAAAGTGTTGTAGAGTAATTTCGAAGGTATGGAGAGTACTGCAGGAATTGATATTCAGAAGGTGCACAACTCGGCATTGTTATGATATACTCACTGCTCTACAAAATTGCCGATACCAACCCCAAGTCTCCCATGCGTTCCATTCGTCCTTGCCCCAACTTGCGCGATTCTGCCATGCCTTCTCCGTAATAACAGTGCGGGAGTGCGGGTTGGGATTTGAGTCGGTTGCCGATGGAGCAAGGCTAGCAACAAAGCCTTCCAAAGTGCGCGATAATGCAGCTTTCTGCTCTCGCGTCAGACTCGTAAATGCTTTAAGCGCAGTAGTAAGAGCAGGATTGTCCACGACCGGTGTCTCATCTGCCAGAGACGACATTTTCAGACAAGTTTAAGGACGGTTCGTCAAGGAAGCTCTCACCAAGTTTATCCGCATCGACTTCCATCGAGTTGTCGTTTGTGCTAGCCTTTACTCGTGCTCTCGTATCATCGTCCTCCTTCCTCAGTGCCGTGACTTTCCTTCTCGCAATCATTACTCTGCCATTTGCTTTATCTAGAGCGCCACGCATCAGATCCCACTCGAACGCACTCAGACTTAACGGAGCCGCGAGCTCGCTCAGTTGCCCGATAGTCGACCCATTAAGGAATGTCCATCCAACAACATCGGTGGGGTCTACGATCTGGTATTGCATCAACTTGTCAAATACAATCCCTACCATCTGTCGGTTGTATTTCCAGAAGGCCGCGGCAGCTGTGAGGATCCCCGCTTTGGCTTCAGCATTGCCGCTACCGCCTGCACTTGAAACCCCACCACTTGCAACATTCCGTAACAATGGGAGATAACGTTCGATAGCGTTCAGGAGATGGGAAAATGACCTTGAACCGATGTGGAGGAGTGATTGAACAGCTATAGAACGAACGATAGCATCAACATTAATATGTCCTTCTTCAGATGTTTCAAGATTAGTTTTGAGGGTGTCAAGATGAGAGATAACATCGTCGGCTTTGGCGCGTCCACGGAAAAGATTAAGGACAGATTGGGCAGCATCATGGTGTGGCCGTGCTGTAATTGAGAGTTGAGTAAGACGAGTCGCTGAGAGATAACAAGCACTGACAGGGATCGTCATATTCAAAATCAGGACCTGGTGCTTGTTCTGGGATGGTGAAGGCATCGGGAGCTTGCATAGCTTCCGGCAATGTTTTTAAGATTCGGTCATGGTACGATAGTCGAATTTCGAATTCGAGGGCCCGCCTCATGAAAGCCCGGCGGGGGTGTTGAACTGCCAGCGCAAGATCAGGTACCCTGATACATGGCGAGTGAGATTCACGGTAGCCAAAATTGATATTTGATGCCTACCATTCTTTCCACACCCACTGGAAACCGAAATTACTCATGTGTACTGCGAACCATTCGGCAAAACGACGAGCCACCTCGACATCCAGGCCTTCTGACAAGCTTCCATAGAGTCTGCGTATTGATTTCCCGACGGCGGGACCCACAGTTGAGGGTGATAGTTTACACAACTCAGTAATAAGGCCAATGTAGTAAATTGACTTGTGAGACGATTCCGGCAGAATCAAAAACGCTCCCAGGATAGTCTGTAGTACGGTAAGAACTCTCAAAAGTACAAAAAATAAGAATCATATACCTCAATAATTGTACTCTCCAACTGCCAATCCTTCCCCACAATCGGTTCCGCCTCATTGGGTGCTCCGGGTTTCGGTTTAAAGGTACCAGGGGGTGTCCATTTTGGGTACTCCAAAAGGAGACGGGCGCACTCTTTTCGATTCACTTCGAAAATATTAAGTATATCCAAAAGAGCTGAGCGAACAGCATATCCCGCGGGCATATTCGGATTAGGGGAAATCTAGTATAGATTATTCATTAGCAGGGCTTGTAGAATGGCCAAAAACTTACATCGTTGTCGAAAAGCCGCAGGAAGTACTCGGGCCATTCTTCTTTTTTCACCTGAGCTTCTTCTTCTGAATCTGCTGCCAATCCGTCAAGCTCGATGATTTCGGGGGGTACAAGAACTGAGGGGAGGTCGAACGGAGGAGATGTAGCGGGGTCAATCTCAGGGTAAGAGGTGTATGGTTGAGGGAAGCTGTTTGAGGTTTCCGTAAAGTCCTCGTCATTGAGGGCCCTCAAAGTTTTGAGAAGTGAATCAAGAAGCTTGCATACATTCAATAACAAGCACCTAACATATAGTTATGAACGTACCTCGTCGCCGTTCTCGATAGAGACAACATCAGAGTAAATCTTTATTGTCGGTTGAACCAACCACTGTGAGCTCAAAATTGTATCATTAAATGATTGGATCGCATTAATTATATCGATAACATTAGTTGGGGAAGAGTCTTTTAGGCTGGGGCCACCCTGCAGCATGGTGAGCTTTCGCTAGGCTTAAAGAGAAGATATTCACATACAATTATAAGACCTTCGCCAGCACACAATGCTGCTCTCTTTGCTCGCCCGTGGGACACCCCAAACTCATCCAACACGGCGGTAAAAGATTGTAGAAGGGCAAACATGGACTCTGCAGAAACCAGCTTCGCCACGACCAGATGCGCAAAGAAATGGATCTGGATAACAGTTCAAGTGTGGGAGCTCAGAATAAGGTAAATATCATACACATAGTCGGGTCTCTCTCCATGCCAGCTTGTCGAGGTAAGTTTGGAAGCCTTTCCAGAAGTCCTCGAGAATTTGCCGGCCCAATGTCAATCCTTTTATGTCGGTAGCGTCTTCGGAGCGGTCATGTAGCAGACGGATTAGCGCAGCGTAGTAAGGAATTTTGTAGGGCTGTTCAGTGACACTATTTTACGCGTGTTAAATAGGCCCTAGAGTAACACTCAGTGTTTCTCACCCAATTCGGAATGCCTCTGAGACATTGGGTATGTTGATTGGTACATGGTCTCGTATTTGCCTCTCGAGGCGAGGAAGTTCCTCAATCGCGTCCTGGCGAATTAAAGGTTCAGAATTGGAATATGAAATGATGGGCGAATTCGCTCACCACTTCCCCGAGTTTCAGAATGGCGCCCTTAAGCTTCTGCTCCGGGGTTTCATGGACCTCACGACGGCGGTCATCATAGTCGTCTGCGCGAGCCGTTCTAGCACAACTTTCGATACACATTTTTCTTTTATCTCACCTCTGTGTCTTCTTCGGTAACCACCGCGTCGCTCGTAACTCATTCTTTGCGATAAGTACAGAAATCCAAGTCAAGTGTATAGGCCCGTCGTCAAGGCTGTTCAACGTTAAATGTTCACCGTTGAACAGATCCAGAGAAATGTTGGATTAATTTTCTTCGACATTTAAAATGTCACGTGTGGTTAAGGTTGCGAAGATGAAAGAATTGAATTTTGATATTGAATAACTTTGCAAAAATAAGGCTGGAACTGGCTGGACTTTGGCCGGACATTTGTGACATTTTTTCTCCAAAAACTTGGGTCGCCCTTTACCGTTGGTTGTGACTCCCAGGAAACCTGAATTTTGCTTTGGCGGTTTAGTCTCTCTCGTAGGACTTACCAGCGGCCTTGGTGAGTTTTGAATGCCTTGTCAAAACGTAACCTCAAGTTTATCGCTTTTCTCTAGGTATGCGAGGCACATGCGATGTAACTGGCTTACCACAGCCAGAACGAGTTTCCGGACCTTCAGCCAACCATATATCATTAAAGGAGCACCAAGGCCGACATATCGTTTTGTTCTTGACCGGCTCCAACGATCTCAATGGGGTCGAAACCAGCACCTGTCAGCATTCTCCAATGTGGCGTACGCCCCCGCGCGCCTTGTCACAGCGGAACCTACCATACTGACACTTTCTACGCCCGACTCACCATTAACACAAGCTCAGTTGTCCAGGGCGGCTTGTCATGCTGTCCGTATGGCCATTCAGAATCCAATCGGTGGTGTGGAAGACGCTTATTTTATCGTAAATTCCCTCCGATATTCTTCCCTGGAAATGAACGCATCGAACCAAGTAAGCCAAGCAGTAAAAGAATTTGAAAGTATCGCGATTAAGTTCAGCCAACCGGTACCCTCACGTCTTGCTTCACATACCCTTCTGCACGGTCTTCTTCGTGTCGGCCGCGAAGGCGACGCGGCTCGTCTAGCTTCAAAAATGATAGAAACAGGAACTATGTTGCGAAGTAAGACCTTAAGCGCTATCATACACGGCCTAACCCCCTCCTCTCCACCTCCTCGCCGCTTCCCCAGAAATCCTCCCCGAGCTTTCAGCTTCTCACCCAATCGATCTATCGATAGCCTGATGCCTTTGGCTCAGAACCAAAGCACTCGACTCGCGTTACAGCTTCTATCGCTCGCAGGCAAAACCCATCAACGGCGGACAAACGGGATGTTCGCGACCTTGATTGCAATTTGTCTCATCAATGGAGAAATTATCCTTGGATCTCTCCTTTTTGGCTTTGTTATCAACGAATATCAACTGAGAAAGACCTTAGCTACCCATTTCAAGGCTGGTGGCTCTCCCGACTTAGAAATATCTGCGGCCCGCGACGCACCTGAAGCGCATAGTCGTTATAACCATTTAGTGGTCGAAAACCTGTTTCCGAGCCGTCGAATACTGCGTCACATGCTACATAATATTGAGGAGAATATGGCTAAAGATGGAAACACGGAGGAATTCCAACTGTTACTCAACTCCAACTTACAAGCTCTTGCCAACCTGGCAGTTCTCCTTGATCACCGGCAGGTTCCGTTCGCTGCAATTGGGCCTCTTCTTCGAGCCCTCTACAAATGCCCACGAACGGACGAGGAGGTATGGATAGTTGATAAGCGAGGCTATCCCAAACGTGTCAAAGCCTATTTCTATTTCCACAGTGTTCTGCAACGCCTCGCAAAGTCACTTCCAGAAAACACCCCTTCTCCCAGGATCCCGGCCGGTGGTCTCAACCAATTACTCCTCCCCCAATATCGCAGAGAGGTCCAGCCTGCTTTAGATATTCATGCCTACAACACTCTCTTACACTATTCTCTACACCACCGCCGTTCGCCTAAAAGTGCAGACTATATCTTGCATCATATGTCACACCTGCGGAACCCCCCCTTACAACCCGATATTTCAACGCATAATATCCTCCTGAGGTCTGCGACCCTTTTGCGTCGGGATGACGTTGTGCAGGAGTCACTGACGGCCTTGCATGCTCACTTCAGCAAATGTCAAACCCCGTCAGCACGCAAAGCTTTTAGTCACCAAAAACACGCTGCAATCCCCACAGAATCACCAGAGCTTTCCGCTGTCCTTCACGCCATGCACAACAGTAGTACTGCGTCCATGGATCCATATCGGTTCCTGCTCCGTCTCGACGCCCACAGCCTTAGTACCTACATCGCTTACTTGACCTCGACAGGCAAGCCCCACTTGGTCGCCGATCTAGTATTTGACGTTTTTCCAGAGCTTCGTCCCGTTCCTCACACACTTCAGATTTCGTTGGGTCCCGACGAGCTTCACCAGACCCGTAAGCGGATACGGGATTTGTGTCTGAGGCGCGCCGTATGGTATGGGCCCCATGTTCTGTGCGCGATGCTCAATGCGTTGTGTAAATCAGGCAAAACAGGTCTAGCAAAGTGCGTATGGCACTTGGCTCTTCAGGCAGAACAGAAAAGTCAAGGTCGTACATTCGCGCTACCATGGTGTTTACCGGTCCACGCATACACAACGATGATTCAATGTTATGTGCAAGAGATGAAGAAACCCGAGCTTAATCCACTTTATTCCAAGCTATCTCCAATTCGAGCCAAGGAAAAGGCGCGTCGCCACGGAATGGTGGTATATCGTCGGATGAGGCGGCGTGCGCCAGAGCTTCACAAAATCCAGGGCACTACTCTGACCAAAGATACAATCTCACGGAACTTTCAAATTCCCTTTCCTGATGCTCGCTTCTTTAATGCAGTATTGGAACTGTTCTCAGATCCATCGCGACGGCGAAGCACAATGCGTAATATGGCGCATTATCGACACAATTTCCGACAGGTGCAAAAGCGATTTGCACAATTAGGCGATGTGGCAAGGTATTGGCATCCCAAACTACGTGAAATTTCAAGGGACATGGGGAGAGCTGGGTTCGCCGTGCCTCCTTCTCTTCGACATGTTTTCGTTGGGCGACACTACGAAGGAACTTATCATAGGGACCCGCCCCAACCTCTTGAACGGCGTCCGCTAGTTTATGCGTCGTACACCAAGCGCATGTCTCCCTTTTTTCTCCCTACAATGAAGGATAGAGGTTCATATCGTCGTGGGAAATGGAAGCGCGCCACTAGGCGAAGACCCGCCACCACTAGATAGAAATGCATCACGTCCAATGTAACATAAGATCCAATTATTATATGTATTCTGGGAGATCATTAATTTTGGTATAAGTCCTCAACCTCTGGATTTATTTTCTGTTCTTGCTTTTTCTCCTTCCTTGCCATCTTCTTCATCCTAAGCTTCTCCTTTCTGGGTAATAAGTCTTCAGCCGTGATAACGGGTTCAGACACAACGGTTCCCTGGAGAAAAACAGCAGCAATCTTTCCCCTGTACTCAGGTGGTTTCCACTCCTTCCCGACATCGGCCAACATTTCCACCGTCGTCTGCACTTGCTGTTGCATCTCTTCCGGGGTAGGCAGGTCTTGTCCTTTCTTGTGCGAAAAGACCAGGTCAATTCTATGCCCTTTCTCCAGCTCTTCCCTGACTCGGCCGACCTTATGTGCATAATCTCCCTCAGCAGCACCCCAAGTTAACTGGACTTCCTTCTGGACATTCTTTTTAGCAACAGCACTTGCCTTTTTCTTCGCCAACTTTCTTTTCTCAAATGCGTCCTTTTTATTGATGATTTTGACTATAGGTGCAGGATCTTCGCTAACGAGTTCCACGTATTCGAGCTTTTTGTCTGGTAGAGACTCGATGATAGTCATTAAAGGCAAGGGCTCTGACAGTTTTCCCGTAATGGGATCGACGAGCTGGACAATCCTATATGGGATATTTTTGTCCCGTGGCCGTGTTGGGACGTTATGAACGGCACGAATGGGGAGTTGGCGTAGACATGGGATGTTCGGAGCTCGTGGCCTCAGTAACGAGAAGGCCGCGGTCCTGAATGCTAGAAATGCACTCATATAACAGCTAACAGAAACCTGATACTGGTTTTAATTGAGAAAATAGAGCCAATAGATAATTGGACTCACCGTTACCTTTAGTCTTACTTTACGGAACAATTTTTGGTGAAGCGGGTCTCCGCACAAATCGGAACCCAAGCATTGGTCTTATTTAGCATGAGGGTCACAGCCAAAGCTGTACAAGCACTGTATCAATTTCCTCGAGGCTAAGCTTATCGATCATACTTATGTATCGAAACTGACAATATCAGATTGTGAAAATGTGAGCCCTTTTCTTTACAGATTTATATGATCGATTCAAAATGGCATAATGCCTCTCAGCGTGGGGACTTATATTTGTCTAGTCTCTCCGCCACTTAGCACACCAACTCGTTCTGATGCGGTGTGTGGACGAGTGTTGGAGCGGGCGCTACTTCGCGATGAAGGCTTTGAAGTCAAAGTTATTCTGACCCCTCTATGTCCATAGCATTCACACCCCGTATATCATCTCAGCTAATAAATCTCATCTAGATTAACACACTGCTGGGCCATGTATGATGATCATGAGCGAGGTGGTGTATATTATTTTAGGTATGACGAATGTTGTTGTACAGATTTGCGCTGGAAATCGAATTAGAAATAATTTGTGTATGCTATGTGAAAGATCTGTTCCGTTCTAAGTCCTCGACTGCTCCAACTTCTGACGTCGTTTTGCGGCAGTAGAACGCAGCAACCATGCTAGATTCTCATACACCACAAAAGTCACACATGTTCCAGGCAGTACACGCACTAGATTGGTTCCCAGACCACGATAAAAGCCTCTAACGCCTTCCTGTGCCCACGTCCGGCGTATAGTCGCGGGAATAGTGGGAAATAGCTCCGTAGCCGCGTTGTTCTGGACGGCGATCAGACCATAAAATATGACGCAGATGATGACGGCACACCTGTATTCGAGATCTAACAACTTGATAAGGGTATGTTAATGCCAGGGCTCCGAGTTTACTTGTAATGGACATGAAAGTGTAGGCCGTATTAGACTGTGACATATGTTCAGGCAAGCTTTTACACAGAAATCTTGGAGAAAAAAAAAGGACGAACCAATTTGTCTGCATCTGCATTCCACTCTAAACCAGCTTTCTGATATTGCTTCTTTTTCCGGTCGAAACCCCATTTCTTCATCTTTTCATACCCAACAAATTGTATTGCCCCGTTACTAACCCCAACAAGAGCCAACGACGTTCCTCGAAACAAGCCTAACGCGCCCTCGGTGCGAACTATAGTTGATAGCCCATCTATCACATAGCATATCAGAAACATCTTAACAAAGAACGAGACAGAATAAACGCACCCCATAGACTTCGATAAGCTTGTGGCGAATCGGCCCGCGATGTAAACATCCTTACTCTAACTAACCAGAAAGGGTTTGTCATAATCGCGGTTACAGCGCCTATAGCATAACAATTAGCAAAGGGGGGGCCGATGTGTCCGCCGGAAAAGGGATTGCGAACTCGCTTGAGCAGAACAAAGTAGATATGACCCCGCAGATAGTGACTGATTTAGGTCACCTCCTGATGCTCGCTTCTTTAACATATTATAACTAGGTGAATTAGTCAAAAAAGTCAAGACAACTTGTGAAAAAAACATTTCACACAATAGGAAGTACAAGCCCCAACTCGACGCGTTCCCCGCAATATTAGGTCCTAGTCCACGGTAGAGTCCCTTCCATCCCTGCTGGTGGTGTATGTCTTTTAACGACAACCAGATATGCTTTCCAAGTCCCCCGGAGGGATTAGTGGTCGTTACTTGAAACTTGATTTTGAGAAGATCGAGCGGGTTCAAACAAAGGGTAGTAACAACGCCTGCACCAAGTCCAGCAGCTGCATGGTCCTGTGTCCGTTAAAATGATGTCAGTATTCACTCTTCAATTGTTTTTTGGGGGGGTAAAAACCCACCAAGGCAGTAGTAGCAAAAAAGCTAGCTGGTTGCTGCACCATGCCAGCGAACGCTGGTCGACAGGTAGAACACAAACAGCAGAAACAAGGCCAGCACACTGAGCACAGGTCCACAAAGGTCGAGCTACAGCCGAGGCGGGTCGAAAAATTTGATGTGAGATCACATGATACGTGAAAGACAAATCACGCACTCAGGCCATTATTCACAAACTACTGTTTGACTCTTATATGTCACTTGAGTGTCCGGCTTCATTCCCTCTGCCCTCTCTTACCTCAATAATAGTTCTATGCTCAAAATAATAGGCGTATTTGTACAACACGATATCTCCTGTCTACGATCAACCATGGACAAACACGTACGTGCGTTCACAGATGATATCGTTAAACACCCCTAGTTGGTTCGGCGAGCGATAAATTTAGGTCAAGTGTATGCATATTTACTCTGTTTTCCTCGGGACCTTATTGAGGAATCTCTGTGTGAAAACTGTCAATGCTTAGGATCAAAGAAGAGCGTCACTTTCGACGCTGAGCGCTGAGCGGTGAGGTTTTTTATTTATAAAGTCATCAACTATTCTGACTGTATCAGATGCATTCTAATTTCCTTCCATATAATTCCCCTATCCCAGCACGGTCACTGGACCTGTGTTCGATCTCTCCAGTTGAGTTACCACCCGCAACGCACAGTGGTATGACTTTCGTCGCGCATGCGCATTATCCGAGCTTCCTCTTGGAATGTATACGTTTATATCCGGGAATATCTTCCATATGTCTCGTGGCTGAATTATTCCCCCACGCGCATAAAATCTTGTCTGCAACGACCGGTTCCACCCATAAGATGGACGTAAAGCTGCCCATGACGTGATTTATTCACAGGCGGCGTTGGTAACAAATGGGACAAAACGAAGTTCTTAATGACGGAATGCTCACAATGTGAGATTGGAATCATGACGACCTATTGATTTTAGAGTGTGGATCAAGCCCGGAAGCAACACCGCCTTGTGAGTCGCATGTACAATATGGGTGAAACGTAGAAGCACGCATTAACGAGTACCATCCGATTGGTTCACAGAACACACTTTCATATCATCAACTGTAGTCAGTGAATAACCAGTTTCCCCCAGACCTGTATCGTGGGAGGATTCTCTCGACGGTTGCAATTACATCGCGATTGAGCTCATGTAACCCGGAGATCTGCCGGATCCTCTATGAGGTTTCGCACAACTGATGGCAAAATAGGCCTCAGCGGATTCCAAAGATCCATCTCACGACATATCGAGAGGGATTCATGGAGGATTCCCAAGTTCTCTGCAAAGAAGGGCTTTTTGACCCGCGAATCACACAAAAACTGCTCCGCCCTAAATGTACCCCCATACATTCCTGCGAGAACATTTCCTCGTTTATAGGCGGGCTCTAATAAACTGGGGGTCACTGGCACACATGGCAATGCCCATTCTAGCCAAACCGCTTCTGATCCTTCCTAGATCTCATTCAGACTTTCCCGATCTCAGATTCAATGAATGTTTTATCGAGAAGTATCTCTACCAAGACCCACAAGCTCCCGAAAACGTGGGTTGCGGTATGGTACCCCTTCTGTTTCATCTAAGCTTCAACTACTGCCCGAAAGCTTAGGCTTCGGCGTGCGCCACAGTTTAGTGGAGTGCCCTTTTGACACTTGATGAACGACGGTCCGGTCATAGTTGAAGATTCGAACTCACCAGATTATCAAGTTATACTCCTAGAATTAGGATTGCCCTTTCCTCTACGAGTTACGTCTCAAGGCACCGGGACTTTTTGTTTGTTTTCGTTATATCTGATTATTCGCTTTCTTTGGGTACTCCAGGTTTTGACAATCCTACGCAGAAGAGGACCATACAACATTGAAGATACTATGTACTTCATTTAAATCAAGTACATCTTACCTCACACGTAAAGGCTTAAAGAGGACCCGTTAGGCCCCGAGTTGACCTGAGAACATGCATTATATTGTAGCTTGCAATTATTGCTTGTACAATTTTTATTTTTAGTTCACAATCAGCGGGTAAACAACGGGTGAATGGGACCCCTGCATGTGACATTAGCATCGCTTCCCCGCAAATCTAGTTTCCATGAACTTCGAAGACAGAATCGGGGCGGCGATCCCCCCGATCTGTATAACAGAAGCCCATCCGGCAGAAAACTCGGTAAAGTGCAAGTGTTCCGGCGACCCTTCTGGCGAGTTGAAATCAAAGGCTAAGAATCTGGGGTAAACGTAGTGTAGACCCAGGAAAGTTGATTATAATCTGATAAGATGGAAGCATCTACAAAGTCAACAGTTCAGTGCATGCCGTGTGGTGTTAAAATCAAAAATCATAATTCGAGTTCTTCGGGTGACCTCAGCCGCACCGTGTGCGAAATATCTTGAAAAGAAACCACATTTTGATGCTTTCTCATACATGTTTGTGATCGAAGGTAGTAAGGTAAAGCATTGAATGGATCTACAAGCGGGGCTACAGTTGCTCAGCATCCACATGTATCTTAACAGCGTCATAAGAGCACTGGTCGCTACAGACGTGATAAAAGCGAATGGCAATATATTTTCGCACCGTATAGGTACTGGCATGTGAAGCCTGGGCGATTCCGAAGGTCTTCTTATCGTATCCTATGCCGTCGCGGTGCCGCCGCCTTCCTTGTGGTATGTGCTATCTATAGATTTGGCCGTCTCCATCAACATGCTTTAGCACAGGGTGCCTGACGAAGTAGGAGTAGGACTCACACAAATCGGGGGGAGTCTCAATAGCATATTGATACGATGTTTTGATAAGATATGCTCCGAGAGGGAAGGTTTTAGATTAAGGGGATGAACCTTACATTTAACGGGCCGATATCTGAAGAATTGGGGATACTCACTGCTACTGATCAGTTTGGCCACTGAAAACGACAACGGTTATCTATATACGCGAGACAAAGCCCCGCCGGCTGTAAATATACCGTAGGCCTTGATTCCGCTAGTCACAGTTGCTTTGACACGGACAGTCCGTTCACCGGGCACCTGCTATGCTTTCAATTGAATAGCGTTAGGCCCTGACATGAACCCAAATCCAGGTGATGGAAGATAGGAAACCTTCGACTTCCACCATCACGAAAGGCACGAAAGCACTGGAACTCGTCCGCAGAGATTTGTGTCAGGACGTCAGGTGGCTTGCACCCCTTGGAGTCACCAACCTGACCTCTACATCTAAATTGGGTAACCTTGGGCCAGCATTATGACCACACGCTGGGTCTGGTTACCTAGTCCCACCACAACGCTGAAACTTCGACTTTGGGACTTTGACCACTTCAGTGACTTCGGAAAAAACTACCTTTCGAGGCCGGCTCGGCGCGCTTGGTAATCGCGGCTTGGATGGTTTATCTCGCGCCGAAATTGACTATGCCGTAAAAGAAAAAGTGAAAGCGTGAACAAATGGTGATTACGGTGGGATCCGAAGGAAGGCACGCCCCCTTGTTTTGAAATGCATTCTGAATGACAGTATTCGAGGAGAAACGAGCAGTTTTTAGGCAAATTCGTCCACGTCGAGAAGATAGTGAGGGTCGGGGGCATTAGTTGGACAGGCAGTGCATTGGGTTCCACATGAGACGCTCCTCCCTGAGCAAAATTACAAGCTGAGTGTCGACAGACGGCGATTGTTCTCCTGACATGAAGGTTCATTTCCAGGATTAGCGGGTGACACTGAAAAGTAGTGCATCGATTAAGGTCTCGTGACTTATGGGGTCGAGGCGAGAAGGACCCCAGAAGCAAGAAATTTAAATAATTTGCAATTAAAGCGGTTCCCTTATAAAGAAATTCTATGCTCACATGCTCCGCCTGTGTGTCCGCAGAATTCAGTTCCCGTGTCCGCATACGCGCGTTTCTCGTCTCCCAATCCGTTCATTAGCTTCATCTACTATGCCTCCGACTCCCTGGACTCCAAAATCTTACCCCCCTGCACGCAGGTCAGATCATGTCGATTCCTACAAGAGTGCAACGAAAGGCGATGTCCGTGTGGCGGATCCATACCAGTGGCTAGAAGCAGACACAGAAGAAACAGACAAGTGGACCTCTGCTCAAGAGGCCTTTACTCGAACACACTTGGATAAAAATCCTGATAGGCAAAGGCTCGAGGATGCGTTTCGGGCGAGCATGGACTACGCCAAGGTACGTAAATTTATAAATTATGCACATCTTTAAGATTCGATGATCGCCTAGTTCTCATCTCCTACACTGTACGACGACGGTCGCTGGTACTGGTTCTACAATAGTGGACTCCAACCTCAGCCACGTGAGTTGCTCTACCTCATCCGTCCTGTGTAGTGACGAAAATAAATACCAACAGTTATCTATCGCTCCAAAGGGAAAGGCCTTCCAGACCTTTCTCAAGGAGACAACGTCGTCGGCGAGGTCTTCTTTGATGTAAGGTGGTTTTAGTACTGATCATTTGGCCATCCTAACATACGACAGCCCAACTTACTCTCCAGTGACGGCACAGCGGCACTGGCAATCTATGAGTTCTCTGAGTGTGGAAAGTATTTCGCATATGGAATCTCTCAATCTGTACGGTGATCATTGGCCAAGCCGCGCACCTGCTGACTTAACGTTCAGGGAAGCGATTTCTCAACCATCTACGTGCGCTCCACCGATTCTCCACTAGCACAAGAGACAGGCAAGAAGGCCGGACCTGAAGATGGCCGGCTACCCGATGAAATTCAATTCGTTAAGTTTTCTTCAATTACATGGTCAAAGGATTCCAAAGGCTTCTTCTATCAGGTATGTATAACCATGTCAACACAAAATTAAAATTGAAACACCCGACCTAGCGATACCCTAACCGTGGAGAAATTAAGGAAGGAATTGCAACACAAGGCGATGTTGACGCCATGGTTTATTATCACCGAGTTGGTACACCACAGTGTAGGGCTCTCCCCATTATCATCTGATCGGTTTATATTAATCTATTCCCAATATAGCGGAAGACCTTCTAATAATGAGTGATAAGGAGAATCCAACCTGGATGTGGAGTGTAGACATCACCGAGGATGGTAGATATATTATCCTTTATACTATGAAGGACTCCTCGAAGGTATCTACGTATTTTTCCTGGAACCTAGGTGAGTTGATTGGATATCCGGTATTAGAAAAATCTCCTGTGGATCGCGGACCTCGAGAAAAACGAAATTGGTCCGAACATCAAGTGGAATAAGATACAAGATGCTTTTGATGCCGAGTTCCACATGTTAGCTGTCTAATCGAAGTCCTTAGATTGGTTTTCTTAACCCACGCACAGCATATCCAACGACGGGCCCCTGTTATACATCAAAACTAACCTCGATGCGCCACAGCACAAAATCATTACAATGGACCTGACCGAGGATAAGCCCCAGCCTAAAGACTTTATCTTGGAAGATAAGGAGGCCAACCTTGTTGAAATACGTAGGGTCAACAAAGACCAATTTGGTATTATCTACAAACGCAACGTGAGTCATTTTGCTCTTCACCCATGACTGTCGACCGACGCCCCATCAGGTGAAAGATGAAATCTATATATACTCTAAGTCTGGATCACGCATTCGGCAACTGGCACCGGACTTCGTGGGCGCTGCTTCGATGTCGAGCCGAGAGAAGCAATCCCATTTCTTCGTAACTCTAACTAGTTTTAACACCCCCGCTACGGTCGCACGCTATGATTTTACAGCTCCAGAGGAGCAACGCTGGAGCATATATAGGTCCACCAAGGTCAAGGGTCTTGTTCCAGAGGACTTTGATGCTCGGCAGGTGCGCATGACACACCCGGTTCTCCTTCCATCCCACATTCAATTCAATACAAGGTCTGGTATGAGAGTAAGGACGGTACGAAAGTTCCGATGTTTATCGTTCGCCACAAATCGACCGAGTTCGATGGCACTGCCCCCGCTATCCAATACGGTAGGCAATACATTTCCCAGATGAACATACGCCTTTGTCTGATCGATTTCAAATATTCCCGCATAGGCTATGGTGGTTTCAGCATCTCGATAGACCCTTTCTTCAGTCCCACTATTCTGACCTTCCTCCAAACTTATGGTGCAATCTTAGCTGTTCCGAACATCAGAGGCGGGGCGGAATTTGGCGAAGAATGGCATCGCGCAGGTACAAGGGAAAGAAAGGTTTGCCAGCCCCATTAGTATATACCAGAAGATGCTAACCTGCCACCCAGGGCAATGTATTTGATGATTTTACTGCCGCTACGTACGTGTAGCCATTTCTCGTATCTCTCTTCTGTTAACAACCCATGACCTTCAGAGAGTACCTGGTAAAACACAAGTACGCTGGGGCCGGAAAAGTAGCCATCAATGGTGGATCGAACGGAGGTCAGAATCTTCTTTCCGACCAATACGCGAATTATTATCGTTGTTGACGCTGAATAGGCCTTCTTATCGGAGCTTGTATAAACCGAGCACCTGAGGGTACCTTTGGTGCTGCCGTCGCGGAAGTTGGTGTTCTGGATCTCCTCAAGGTATTATTTTGTATCCAAGCAAGATGGCGCAGCTTATAGAACTACCTTCGTAATCAGTTTCATAGGTTTACTATTGGTGACCTCATTTTCGCTATCACAACTCCTGATAGAGTTACTCATTAAAATTTTATATGTTTACAGGCAAGGCCTGGACCAGCGATTACGGAGACCCCGACGATCCTAAAGACTTTGATTTTATTTATCCACTTTCTCCCCTACACAATATTCCTACTGACAGGACTCTACCCCCGACTCTGCTTTTGACGGCGGACCGTAGGTCTTCCGGCCCCAAGATCTTAGATGAGAAACTAAACAAAACAACTGACAGATGATGACCGAGTTGTGCCCATGCACTCGTTCAAACACGCGGCAACGCTTCAGTACACCTTGGCTCACAACCCCCATCCGTTACTGCTGCGCGTCGACAAAAAGGCTGGCCATGGGGCTGGTAAATCGACCGAGAAGAGGTAAATTGACTGTTATCCCACGCCATTTTTGTTATGTTTGTCTTAACCGCGCTCTACTTTCCAGAATCAAAGAGGCCGCAGACAAGTGGGGATTTGTGGCCCAATCTTTGGGACTTGTGTGGAAAGACGTATGTAAGCAGGCCAGTTTTTGAATTTCCGTTTTATCTTCAGGGATCATTGTCGGGGAATATCTGGTGTCTCATACTCTGGTTGTGTTATAACAAGGACATGAGAACGAAAAATAATAGTTTGGTGCATAGTTACCCCTCTACTTTCGTCCCTACTTCAGCTTGGGCACCTGATCAGTCATTGGGACCCCAAGGGAGGTTCGAGTTGAACCTATAGCATACCTCGGATTATCGTATTTGTTCCGAGAAACCAAACAGGTGGACCCATCCATATCCCGACAAAGACCAGAGGTTGAGACACCCAATGGTGAGTGTGCTGGGATGGAACTCAGGTGCTCTTCATGAAACGAGGGGCTCCGGCGAGATCTCCGTCTTCAGAATGCGATTAACTTTCGACTTTGGTACCGGAGCTATGTCCAGGCATGGTAAGTAGGTTTGGGAAGATCAGGAGAAGGCCAGATATTGTACCATTTGTGTTTTCGGTGACGTAGAAACGGCGAAGGATTAAGATGGCCTCTTCGCGTAGGTAGCCTCCAGTAGCCCGGTAGGCTGGGTGCACGGGATGATCCAGCCTAACCAGCGGATACTTGAGTCAATACCGTTATCGATCGCGTATCGATTTAAATTAACCTTTCGTTTACCCCAAGCACACTCCCACAACCTCCGAATCTGTCGTTTGCACAGCCATAGAAAACTTCTTTAATGCCCATCTGCCGCAGAGCAGACGCGCACATCATACATGGCTCAACGGTCACATATAGGGTAGTAGTCGAGAGGGGGTACTCGGTAACACTCGGCGTGAGTGACTTGTCGGACATAATGCTATCGATTGCCTCCAGCTCTGCATGGCGAGTCGCCTAGAAAGGAATACTGGTCAATAGAAAGGTGGTCGTCTAGTCGATTTCGACCTACATTGCGCAATTCATTAGTCCTATTTCTCGCTTTTGCTATGATCATGCCGTCCCGCACGAAAACGCATCCAACGGGGACTTCGCCGGCTCCTAGCGCCTCTTCCGCCTGATACCTATTTGTCTCTTTCTATTCTTATCGATTCACAGACTCACCATTAACATGGCCTCCCGCATCCATTGGAGATGTACTGTGTCCATTGTGATCTGGAATTGAAATTAATACCCGGCCCGGCGATCGGGAGTTTGGGAGGTGTTTGTTTGGTGTGATATAACTAGGCTTCAATACTTGTTCATTCTTTACCGAATTACTCCCCCTTTTGTCCCTAAGGCTCAAAGAAAGCATTTCAAGTCTGCCTTTGAGAATTCTTGATTCTCCAAAACACAAAAAAAGAGCTCCAGGAGAGAAAAAAAAGTACCATTGGCCTCAACGTAACAGATATCAGAATCTCGGTGATTTATAACCTTTATACTATAGTGTCAGAGTGGTACCTCCATTAGTGGCTTCAACTCTTACTCACTCAATTCTTTGACGCTTTCATCACGTTCTTGTCCTTGATTGTCATATATGACTGTGACTACCAGTGTACGATAACAGGCTGGTCTCCCGTAGGTCGACCAAACGCGAAGGAAGACGCTCATACATTCTATGATAACAAACAACACTGTATTGTTTTGCTTCATCGCTGCCGCTAGTAACTTTTTTCAAGCTCAAGACGCGCCCGGCCCTGTGTAATATGTTCGATATCATCGTATACTTCTGATAGCTTCGACACCCGCGCGCCTCCATTGTGACCACATGGTTTCATCCTCTCATTTAGACCCTGCTTAGCTCCATTATAGCGCCTGTTAAGCCGAATACGCGAGCCTTCTCGAGTTCGCGTGTGAACGCCATCTCTGGTCCACCACCACCTTGCATCGCAACATTTTAATTATGCAACCGCTCCGGGTCGTCGCCATTCCGTTCCTTATCACAGTTGCCCAGCTCACCATTGTTGGGGCACGATCTCTAGGTGGTCAAAATCTCAGCATCATCCGACTAGGTGCTCGTCAAAGTAATCCGCTTCCAGTAGTACCTGCACAATGCAAAACGACTTGTGATCCCGTAAATTCGTTGATCTTTAGTAATGTGAGCATCTATATGGATCGGCTTCTCCTCTCTCTTTACTGAAATATGCCTTCATATTTGACAGACATGCCCAGTATCCCAATGTTGCACTCCTTCGTTCGAAATGGCATATTTCAACTGTATCATATGTGTTGGTGGCGTTGCCAATCTTGAGGATTATTCTGCTCCACAAAATATTCTTGATAGTGATTATTCGATACACAACACGTCCTACGAATCCTTTGCTGACCCAACAATGCAGGGATTCTGTCAGACTGCGCTACCCGAGGACGAGCACTTCCGAAGCTCACGTTCCCCGGGCAAAACCCGGACCGGCCTCTATCCACACTTCCTTTCAGTGGGTCCGCAACACACATCACCAGCCTCTCGCGCTCCGCTGCATCGAACACAACGACCAGGGTTAATCCCCCAATTACACCAGTGGGTAGCTCAGGCTCAAGCTCGAGCTTCACTCAGATAACTATAACTTCGCTTTCGGTGGGCACTGACTCGACCCCGGCGCCTACAACTTCCGCTCCTGCTCCTACGGGTTCGACTATCTCGACTAGCGCAGGGACCCGAGCAATCAAGAGTGGTCAGCATTGGGCGAGTGTTGGATTGTTTGTGGTGGGCGGCTTGTTGAGCTGGTAATCTCAAAGATCTTGAGATATTATTGATAATTTGCATCAAATATGTATATGTATATTAGATATGTTGAAAGATCGAAGACTTGTACATGCACCCGTATTTTCACAGGCAGACTAATCATGGACTTCAATGGAGCCCGTCAAGCAGGAAGCCTCGAAAAGTTTGCGTGTGAACCCGGTGCAACTTCGGGGCCAGTGGTAACCACCATCTATATCGTTCATAAATCTTAACCACCATCTCCTATGAATCTACTCATCGGAGTAGCCTTTCTCGCAGCATTTATTAGTGTCGGTGTAACGAGAGCTAGACCCTCTGATCAAGGCTTTGGTCTAGTAGGTGACCTTCAGGCTGAAGATCGGGCTTTTCGGTTTAGCCGCCGACAGACACCCAATGGACCGCCACCAGCACCATCATTACCGCCTGAGTGTCAGACAATTTGCGACCCAGTAAACAGTGCAATAGAAGTATGCGAACATCGTTATCTGTATCAACATTTGTTCACACCTGACGACGCCTCTCAGACATGCACACCAACATCATGTTGTACTTCCACGTTCGAAACGGCATTCTTCGGTTGTTTCATTTGTATCGGAGGGACTACTACCACCAGCAATTATACAATGATACAAGGAATCCTTGATGGTAGGGAATATCATATAAAATGTGTTTATTGCCCGTTGATTGTTGGTGTGTTTTGCCCAGACTTAGTCAGGACGTGCGCCAACAATGGGATACAAATCCCCACGCTTACTTTTCCAGGACAAGACCCAAATCGTCCGTTATCAGGTGCCGGAAATTCCTCCACCGCCACGGGCCCGACTACCCCAAACACACGCTCTCCGAGCGCCGGGGTGGGCTCGACCACTACTAGTGCAAGTCTAATCATCACAACGGACTTAGGCCCACCACAGCAAACGACGATAACATCCTTACCGACGACTACGGGACCAAATGCCCCCACAGATACTGCATTTACTCCGCCAAATAATTCAGGATGGAGGATGATGACTGGGCAGCGGTGGGCAGGAATGACAATATTAACTGTAGGGAGCTTGTTGGGTGGATTCTTAATTTTTTAGTTGAACATGTGTAACTACTTAACCTGTATTATATGAGGAACTGGTACTGAACTACATCTTTATGTGTGAGGGTAGGGGTCATTAAAGTTTAATATAAAAAAAGACCCCAGACTCTCTAATGTTAAGTTACCGGCAAGTTCCGAATGGATTTTTTTTGGTAAATTCGAAACATAACCAGAAACAAATTCTCCTCCTGCTCGTCGTTCCCGCCGACATGCAGCCCTCCTCGCGACCCGCGTCCACCTCCACCCGTCCAGCGATTTCCCCTCTTCCCCGACCACAACAACAGGTAAACACGCAGACAAAGGTATTAGACACAACACATGGCAGAATCCTTTGTATCGCGGACATCCGGGGTCGTCTTTCAGCACTGAACGACCTGGCGAGGGAGGCGAACGCAAAAGCCATAATTCACACTGGAGACTTTGGGTTCTTTGGTATGCAATGGTTATTTTTCGTCAACCCTTGAGCTGCTGACCAGGATATCCCTAGAGTCCAACAGTCTCGACAGGATCAACGACCGAACTCTGCGCCACCTCACCATGTACTCTCCGCTAATACCTTCAGCTCAACGCACACATCTCCTAGCACCAGACAATCCTCCTGCAGTCATCCGTTCAACGGTCAATATTTCACTGCTCTCAGAATTTCCTCTTCTCCTGTCGGGGCAAATCAAACTCCAAGTCCCTATCTATACTGTTTGGGGAGCTTGCGAAGATGTCCTCGTCCTCGAAAAGTTCCGCTCTGGTGCCTATGCTATTGACAATCTTCATGTACTGGACGAAGCCACTACCAGGTGCATCGATGTTGGTGGCGTCAAATTGCGTCTCCTAGGCTTAGGTGGTGCCCTTGTACCCCACAAGATGTTTGACAATGGGGACGGAAATGCAACCATAGCTGGTGGACAGGGTACTATGTGGACCACGGCACTACAGATGGGCGAACTCGTCGACACCGCGCAGCGCGTCTTTGACCCTACCGAAACGCGCCTACTGGTGACGCACACAAGCCCTGGCAGGGAGGGCATCATTGCGCAGCTCGGGCTTGTGTTAAAGGTGGACCTCACTGTTTCTGCAGGCCTTCATTTCCGCTATGCGACATCGTATAATGAATTCAGTGTGCAGCCTGACTTTGAGGGGTTTAGGCACAAGTTGGTTTCTGGGAAGGAGGGCTTTGACAAGGTATGGGAGAGCGTGAAAACCCAGGTGGATGCCGTCATCGATGAGAATCAGAAGGTTCTGCTCGATAAGGCACTGAGTGTAGTGGATAGAGTACCGCCTGTGCAGACCTCCAACACAGCTACCGGGGAGGAACCTGCGTGGAAGAATTGTTGGAACTGGAATCTGTGTGATGCTGCTTACGGATCATTGGTCCTGGATATCAAGGAGGGTAGGATCAGTTCCGAGCTCAAGAGTCAGGGTGCGTTTGTTGCTCGGTTTGATTTCTGTTCCGCGTCTCAGCTTTTTTAGGCTTCAATTATGCATACCGCCGAACTGCAACTGCCTCGACACCCGTCACAGCCAATGTCTCGCTTCCTTCGTCGCAAAATCATGCGGGCACGCCCCCCACAAAGGGTTCGACACCCGCACCTGAACGTGGCGTTCCTCCACATCTTGCGAACCGGACTCCGCAATCTAATGTCACCCCTCCCCCCGCTGCTGCCACTGGCAATGGTAAGGATAGCCCAGCGCCCGAAAGCCCTAGTAGTGCCAAGTTAAATGGCGTCGGAAGCGCAGAGAAGGTTGAACGAGAAAAGGCCAAAAAGAAAGAGAAGAAAGAACGGAAGGATCGAGAACGGGCCGAAAAGGCAGAGCGGGAAAAAGCAGAGACTCCGAAGCCTGAATCAGCTGTCCCTGCGTCTCTCTCAGCTGCCGAAAACCTTGGCAAGTCAGAAAGTGAGGGAGGTAGGGATAGCCCCAGGGAGGAGCTCAAATCTCCAGTGACGGATGCAGGAAGTGGTGGCCTACGCACTCCAAAGTTGACACGGCCACCTAGGAATCCGTGGACCATCTTCATGAGGATGCAGGTTCAGGTGACAGAGCCGGAACTCAGGGAGTTCTTTGGCGAGGCAGCGAGCGGGGTAGGTTGACTTTCAGTCGAAAAGGAGTTTCTGATATATATGATATTTAGATCACTAAAATCAACTGGCCAACCGCCTATCAAGGTCGACCTCGCCTGGCATATGTTGAGTTTGGGGACGAGGAGGCCATGAAGGCTGGGTTGGAGAAACATGCTGAAGTTGGTCGATTCTACTATCTGTGCCATACAAGGCTGATTGGTTTCTAGAAACTAAAAGACACTGTACCTGAGGTCAAACAAGCTACCGACCGTGAGTCGCGTGGTGAGAACCCTCATCCTCACCGTGGTGGACCTGGTAGGGGCCGAGGTGGTCGTGGGGGAGGAGGAGCATATGCCGCCAGAGGCTTTGCTGCCGCCGGGCTGACGCGTGGGAATGGACCAAGAGGTAATGGGGATGGAGACGGTAGCAGAGGTGGCGGTGGTGGCGGGGGCGATGGTGCCTAGATTCAAGGACTGAGTGGTTAAAAAAACATCGCTTTGGACGGGTTTTTTTTTTGTTTTCTTTCTTCCTCGCTTCTTGTTTTCCAGACGATCTACTTTCTCCCTTTGCTTTCTCAGCTCCCCTACATGTAACATCTCTTCTTTGCTCTCATCTTTGCGATATAATCCATGTCTATGCTTATGCTCACGCGCCCCGGCACTCTTTTGGAGCTGCTAATATCTACCGCCGCTTACACCCCCTCCCCCCCTCTTGCGCGCATATATCTTTACATACAGATTTACTACTTGATAGGTACCATATGTTTTGATCTTTTTTAGGTTTATGAATGGGCCTTTTGGTAATTATATTGACTTGTCGGATTCAAATTTATCGTGCTGGAGAAGATCCTTATAGGTCCTTGCACAACCTAATCCTCGAGCAGTGATTGGGTGATTTGTGTTTCACGTGTACCTCCACTACAGCCAGGTAGCCGGTTATGCCGGTCCACCATCCTCCGTTCCACAACTTTAAACAGACGCCCCGTTGGAATTCCAGCGGATTTTACGACTACTGCTTATAATGAATTCACAAGCACTGAAGGAATTTACACTCGAAGAAGTTGCTAGGGTAAGGATTGTGGCGCACTTCTTTCCGTTAATTTTATTAAACTAGCAGACACCGAATTAGCATAACACGGAGGGGGATGTGGTAAGTGCTTGTCGAAGTGTGTGGAACCGGATATTGACGTTTATATCAAGTGGATAGTAATTGACTCAAAAGTATACGATGTGACGAAGTTTGCCAACCTCCATCCTGGAGGGTCGAATGTCTTGTATGCCGACGGTGTCGGTAAGCACCAAGTTCACCGGTCTCTTTTCTTCCACTAACCCCTGGCGCTTAAGCTGGCAGGGATGCGACACAAGTCTTCTTTGGTCTCCACCGCCACGAAGTGCTCCTCAAGCCTCAATACGCGCGCCTCCAGATTGGCAAAATCCAAGGGCAAGAGGAGAGCATAAAGCCACCCGTGCCGGGCGAGCTCAGCAAGGTCCCATATGCGGAACCATCATGGCTCAACAGTGGATACTATAGCCCATACTATTCCGACAACCACCGGAAATTCCAAAAGGCGGCCCGAAAGTTCTTCATGGAGGTCGTCAAGCCTGAGTCTGACAGGTGTGATGCAAATGGGCAAAGGATATCACAGGAGGTGGTCGACAAACTGAGGTGGATACAACACTTTACTTTTTCCTTGATCTTGGACTTACATACCCAACAGCGAAGTGAATATCATAGCAATGCGCCTCGGGCCCGGGAAGCATCTCCAGGGACGGAGCCTAATGGGTGGGATTGTGAAGCCTGAGGAGTTTGACTACTTTCACGAGGTCATATCATCTACTATAAAATCGATACCCAACTGACATTATAATTAATTCCACCAGTCCATCATCCACGCAGAGCTTACACGGGTAAGCAGTCGGGCAGTCGTCGATGGACTTCTTGCTGGACTCGTCATCGGGCTACCACCTATCCTGAACTATGGTTCACCCGAACTTATTGCAAAAGTAGTACCTGATGTGCGCCCTTTTTTTTCTCGTTCTGGTGATTGTGTATCTGAATTTAACTCTTGGCCAGGCGCTTGCGGGCAAAAAATATATCGCGCTGGCTATTACCGAAGCATTTGCTGGGAGCGACGTCGGAGGTCTACAGACCACGGCTGTACGTGACGGAGATTATTGGGTCGTGACGGGGACCAAAAAGTGAGAGTGCGAGGCATTATAAATTTTTTTGCCCATACTGAACCAAAAATATTCAGATGGATAACTAATGGAACGTTCGCAGACTACTTCACGACAGGATGTAAAACTGAGGTTGGTGTGGATTCTACTTCTGTTAAAGCAAGCTTCTGATGAGATTATCTAGTCGGGCTTTACTGTCCTCCTTATTGAGCGCGGTCCGGGTGTATCAACTAAACCAGTCAAAACGGCATATTCATCTGTAGCGGGGACAGCGTACATTACATTTGACAAAGTTAGCAATCCTTCCGTCCCAACCCGTATGTGTAGTTACTTATTAGAACAAACACAGGTCCGTGTTCCTGTATCACACACTCTCGGGAAAGTTGGGAGTGGTATGTCGGTCATTCTCAGCAACTTTAACCACGAACGGTGGATGGTCGTATGCTGTTCGATCAGCGCCCAACGATTAGTCGTCGAGGAATGCCTGAAGTACGTTTTCAATATTCTTTCTATCAGGGGCCCTTTAATCAATCTCCCTCAATAGATGGGCGACACAAAGAATGGTGTTTGGGAAACCACTCACATCGCAGGCAGTGATCCGTGCCAAACTCGCTAGCATGATCTCTCGGGTAGAGGCCTGCCAAAACTGGCTTGAATCCGTAACATTCCAAATGAACAATGTTTGCTCAATATTTCTACTACTCTTGATCTTCAGCTAAAATGTACTCAAGATGTCTTACAAAGAAACATCAGACAAACTAGCTGGTCCTATTGGCCTATTGAAGCAGTATGTATCAATTCTCGAAAAGCATCCTAAATACCTATTCATTGGGGTTTCCTAGGTTTGTGTCCCGCACTGGCCGTGAAACAGCGGAAGGTACAGACTAGGATTCCCTTATGAAAGGTGCATTGTACTAACGAAAACAAAAACAAAAATACTTAGATGCCACCCAAATATTCGGCGGCCGTGCACTTACAACAACAGGCATGGGTAAATTCATCGAAAACGTAAGGCATCTTATCGAATTTACTGACGTATTAATAATATTCATCCCCCTCAGTACCACCGAACATCCGGGTTTGATGCCAGTAAGTTTGGCTTTAGCTATTCGTGGATACCGACCTGATTTCGTTTTTCAGTTTTGGCAGGAGCGGAAGACGTGCTTGGGGATTTGGGTGTGCGGCAGGCCTTGAAGAAGATGCCCCGAAATGCACGACTTTAACCGCTCTAAATCGCAGCTTACATGATCTCCGCTGCTCACTTTCCTGCATTTCCCTAGCACCACCATTTCAACCAAAAACCCTCTAGGCTGAGGATCATGACCCAAATATAGTTACCCCAAGACATCGATTGCATATTTGTGCTTTAATAATGACATCATCTACCCTCTTATTTTCCCTAGCTTCCTGTATTGTACGACTATCATGTACGACCCGCGCATATACAACGTTAACATGATAAGATAGATGAACAGAACAGCAAACCATAATATCAGATTTATATCCTCATATCACACGGAATTCACTCAAGAGTTGTTGAAAGCCTGGAATCACCGGCCCGGCAGACCAGACTTTTCCCAATGCTGGGAGCCATTCAAGGACTCAAACCTGAACGTTCACCATGTCAAATACGAAAGATTCTGGAAAGACCTATCACGACAAACCCACTGGGGAAGCTCTAAAGACGGCCAATGAACATCAAGAGCCCCAGGACATCACTCTTTTCGGGAGCTGGTTCTGTCCTTTCGTGCAGAGGGTGTGGGTATCTGCAGAATATCTCGGCATAGACTACAAAGTGAGCTCTCCAAGTTCCTATACTGCCTGAGTGCGGTTTCGCACCTCCACAGTATTGTGAGTAAACCAATGAATGTGCATTATGGGTCGAAATTTTGCTCAAGATGCGGTAGACGAGGTCGATCCGTATGCAAAGCCTCAAGATCTATTGGAAGTTTCACCCAAAGGGCTCGTCCCCGGCTTGAAACTGCACAAGTACAACCCTCCGCGAGCTCTGAATGAAAGCACCGTTATTCTGGAATACCTTGAAGAGTACGTCTGCAACTTCCCAGGCGATCACTCCCAACATCCCACTGATCACGCATTACTTGATACAGTCTTGCAGCAGGGAGCACGAAACGAAGTCTCCTCCCTCCTAGTACCCACCCATGTCCGTCCAACCCGCTTTCCCAGGATTCCTAACTTCTCCTCCCATGCCACACAATACTTACCTGCCCTTCTGCAGATGCGCGCGCCCTCGTACGCCTCCAGTGCGATCACGTCAACCGAGCCCTCGTACCTGCATTCTACCGCTACCTCCAGGCGCAAGATGCCGAGGCGCAGATCAAAGCCGGGAAGGAGTTCAACGACGCCTTATATACATTAACCGAACTTCTCGAACGCGCAGAGCGAGATATTATCGGCGGTGGTGGGGCTGCGAACGAGGGTGAGAAGAGGGCTTTAGGTGTTGGCTTGGGCCTGTGGACCGAAGGTGGCGATCTGGGATTAACGGATGTGATGGTAGCGCCCTGTACGTCTGCGACAGCTCGTTGTCTTTGGCTCATCTTACATTGACGACTCGAACCCCGCAGGGATCTACAGAGCAGGCAATGTTCTTAAACATTACAGAGGGTTTGTTCTACCCCCTGGCAAAAAGTTTGAGGCATGGGTGGAGAGGTTATCTAATCATCCTGCATTCAAAGCAACCTGTAGTGATGAGCAAATGTACCTCGAGAGCTATGAACGGTGAGTGGAATATCATGAACAATTATCGATACTGACCTCTGATTAGATACGCATACAACCGGCCCAACACCAGCCAGGTGGCGAATGCAATCAACTCGGGCCGAAGCCTTCCCTGAGTTTTCCTAACAACATGCGAGAAGCTTTCGCTCACTCTTCGAGCCTCAGGCAACGAGTAACGCAGATAAACGAAGAATGTAGTGTATAATATTTATGACGTCATCAAACTGGGACTGTCTCCAGAAAGATCCAACTCCCGCAACAGGTAACGTGTTTTTCACAATTATGCCTCAGCTAACCCATCTCGTCAAATTTTACGCGTTATAATTAATTATTTCTGCGGAAGTACGACACGCGATAAAGCCAGCCCTAAACACATATCATATGATATGGTACCAGTGTTCACTGGCCGGGGGGCAATTCCACCCAAGTAGTAGAGTAAGTACTCTATTACGCCTTCCAGCGCAAGCAGATCAAGAAAAAAAAACCATACGGAACCAGGTTCCCACATCCAGACTCCACATCCATCCCTAGAACGTCTCCCGCCCAGCCTTCGCCGGAATAATCACTCCCGCCTCAGCCAGCTTCTGGACCATCTCCATAAGCATATCATCACATCCAGGATGCGCCGCTAGCTGCGCCGTCACAGGGAGCATCTCCCATTGCTTGCTAACCTCACTAAAGTACGCCACCTGCCCAATTGGCACCGTGATCTCCGGGAGCCCCGCCATCGACCCCACATACGTGAAGAACTGCGACGGCTTCGCGTCCACCTCAATGGACGAGAGAAGGAACTGCGTCGCTCCCGGGAGTTGGTTGTATTTCTTTCCGCGGTACGACGGGTGCCCACCCGTCCCAGCGTCGTAGATAAAGACAGACTCCGAACACGACTTGGTGTCGGCCTTGATCAGCTCTTTCGCGACGTCCTCCTTGAACTGCCGCCGGAGCGCAACAGCTTCGTCAAACTCGCTCTCTGTCAAATTCCTCGCGCGCTTGAACATCTGGCGCGTCTTTGGGTCGAATTTCGGCGCCTTATTGAAGAGCCGTCTGTATTTCTCTACAAGGGGCTTTCCGACGCTGTGCCATGAGCGGTACTCTGCCAGTGTGTTGGAGTATAACTGGAATTCAGTGAAGTTGCCGTTGGGGAGGTAGGGGCGGAGCGCCTCTGTAAAGTCCATGGGCACTTTGGTCATTTTTAGGTGCTTCTCGAGCGATGATACAAACGAGTCATATATCTTCTGTGCGTCGGGGTGTCTTACAGGGAAATGGTCGGTAGGATAAATGAGTTTGCGTGGAAAACGAATGGTGGTACGCTTAATCCTAACTGGCGACTCGGCGAACCTATAATTCCATCGTCAGTAAACAACGTACAGCAACTCCGATGGCTGCCAACTCACCAACGTGTACCAATCTCACTGAAAAGGCGAGGATCCCTCGCGAAAAACCCAGCGGTATCCATCTCTTCAGAGAGCGGGACTACTCCAGAAAGGTCCATACTACCATGTGTTGGTCTCATCCCGTATGCGCCCACAAGTGCTGCTGGCTTCCTGACACTTCCCCTAGTATCACTACCAACCGCAAAGTCGAGCCAATCGTACCCAGCAATCGCACACGCGCTCCCCGAGCTCGACGCAGATGCCGTGAGGTACCCATCCGCGCGCGGGTTCCACGAGTATGGAATATCTCTATACTCCCATGGTTGGGCACCGTGGGCGAACTGCGATGTACGCGTCTTCCCTACCAATGTCGCGCCCAACGCGAGGAGCTTCTCGACTGATTCCGCCGTCTTCCTCGGTGTCGGAACAATCTTCCCGTATGCTGTGGAACCAGCGGCAGTCGGAAGACCCTCGGCGTCGAAAATGTCTTTAAGGGCGAAACGGGTGCCGGAGAGGGGTAAACCTTTGGTGAGGATCGCCATACGGGAGGGAATGGGAATGTACTGTACACTGTCCTTCCCTAGAGTGATGTTTGTGGTCCTCCAACCGCCATCAGCGAGCGGGAGTGCCCCAAAGACGAAAGCCTCGTAAGGATCTTTCTCAAGGCGATAAACGTCGAAGATCTCAATGGTGCTTTGTTTCTCGTTGGGGTTTTCAGGCACTGCGGCTTTCGTGAAGTACGGGCCTGCTGGGGGTCCGCTATCGATCTCGAGAATGCGCAGAGTCTTGACTTCGGGCATTTTGATCGCTGACGAAATGTACAGCACCCTCAAGCCAAGAGTCTGGATCCACTCTTCCGCCTCCTCATCTAAAAATGCCGTCGCTGGTCCATCATATGAGATGAACATAGCATCTAGAAATTTGTCGTTCCAAATATCATCAAACCTTTTGAAAAGCTTGAACTGCTCGGTGAGGAATGTCTTTGTGATAGGCGAGTGCTGTGCGCGGATGCTAGTGGTGGGCATATAGTCTGGCGGCATGCCCAGAAATCGGAGTGGCTTCACTGTGGAGTAGGGGCGATCGAGGATGTAGTACGGCACATCTAACATTGTGAGAACGACTCCCCGGGTCTCGTAGCGCTCGACTATAACCTCTATGCCACGTACAAGACTATGGCCTAGACAGAGGACGAGGAAAGCGCGGATGAGTAGTGAGAGCATCGCGACTCGAATTTTGGTGTGGTCAAGTCGTGCTCTGTGTCAGTCAATCCGCCTAGATTTCTGGTAATCAACAAATACGAGCGCAGAGTTGAGAGAATGCGTGCGAGCCATTGAAGGGCATCTAAGTACTTAGTAGGCTGTGTGTATTTCCCATGACACGTTTCCTAATGGAAGTTGTGGGAGGAAAAGAGTATGGAGATCTGTATTTGCGGAGCTGAAACTGTAACCAATCATCAACTATTGGCCGACGTCAGCTATCATCACCTTGCAACAATTCTGCATTATCAAGTGGGTTGAGCGTTACGTTTTCCTATTTACATCCTTTTGGGATCCGGAAGGTCCTGAGAAGGCTGGTCAACGTGGTCGTTCCCCACGATGCGTGGGCGTATCACCGTCGGAAGACACGACGCCTGGGAAAGCCCGATAAAACTTGCTTGAATGCTAGGACACGATGTCGCGGCAGGGACTGTAGAATCTTATATCTATTAACCCTTCATGCGAATCTACTCGGAAAAATACTGATGGTTATACCGACTGAATAGTTGCAGGATCTTGGCATGACTCGGACGTCCTCTCTCTCTCTCTCTCATATTGGCGAGCTCAACGAAAACCCCGCTGACCAGCTAGCACTGATGGGTCTGGCCGTCACCAACAGCACGTACAGCAATCCGCAGTACAACGAACGCGAGGTGCGCGTCGAATTTTACTCGGTAATGGTGTTTGAAACAACCTGTCAAGAAAAAAGATAAACCTTTTCGATCGACGCGCAAATGATTAGGAGTCAGGCGTTACCTCCCGGCATGTCGGCAACCGCTCCATAACCGTGCACGACCCTATGTAGATCTCCTCGGTTATGTACCATCGCCCGTCGAGTGATAATACTCAGATGGGTTTGCTTTGGACCCTATGAGGATAGGAGCACTCAAGATAATTCCCTGCTCAAAGTTTACAGCCTACAACGCGTCAAGGGGATTTTGCACCGTATTGACTGGTGCAAACATCCACTGAGCCAGAACCGTATCACCACCATGACCGTTGTCTAGCCTGAAACTTATACTCTCGGATAACGTGGGTTCCGTGATGGTCGAGGAGCTGACCAAATAAAACGAATTTACGATAATCTTTATTACAGGGGGCAGGGCCTGCCCGAGAAATCAGTTCCCCTCTCTATGGCTATAAATACGCAGATACTACGAAGAACGCCAAGTGTTCATGCCAGTACTATTGACAAGAATCACCATAATAAACTCATCGACCTTGGAGATCGACACAATTTCCTGAATGCTTTGCTAGCATAAGGAGCCGGTTTGACTACGGATAGGAGAACACGAGCACTTTCAAGAAGAAATAGTTACAATTATCATACATAAACATGCAAGATATCGAATTATCTATGATACGTGTCAGAATTGAGTCATGCGTGCAAGGGATGTAAAAGTTGCAGATCGTAACAAAAACACAAAAACACACGAGAGAGGAGAGCGAGAGGGAAACGCCCAGAGGAAAAAAATATGGACAAGTACCTATGTACAAGGGCAGGGGGTATTAGCAATGTATACAGTAGTGCACTTCCGCTATCAGGTTCGTGGAAATTATGTCGTCAGTTCAGTTCGTAGTTCGTTAGGTGTCGGTTGTATCCATGCTTCCTCTATCACGGTCTAGCGCGATACGCATGGCCTCCACTGCAGCTAGATGGAAAGGCAACAACGGATTAGCGCGTAGGTTCCACCGCGTGTCCGCAAGTACAGAGAGCTCATAAAAGCTACGCGTGATTTCTATATGAAGCTGGGATATTTCTTTGGGGGTTGGCGGTGGAGCTGGGGATGATAAGGACGGGAAAATATGGAGAAGGTGGATATGGAGCATGGAGATAGACGTAGTTGAGAGCGAATTGGGGACGCGGATAAGTGTGGTGCTGGAGTGCGGGTGGAGGGGAAGGGGGTGTGGGGATGGGTCTTCAGTAGAGTTTGGAGGTGGGCAAATGAACTCTGGGATGTAAGAAAGGGATAGCCCAAGCTCTGTCGACGGGGGAGCGAGGAACTCAGGGAGATGGGTCCGAGGTGGGAGAGAATATACCATTGATGATATATCGGTGAATGTACTGGATTGTTGATGTTTAGGGATGGAAGAGGAGGATGAGCGAGAAGGTTGCGCTGGCTTGTGTTTAACTACGGGTTTTGGCTTGGCAGAAAAAGGAAGGAATGTCCATGGGGCAGCAGGCTCTGCGGACACCAGTGTGACATGGACCTTAGGAAGTTCTCGACGGGCCGGCATACGTGTGTCGAGATGTGTCGTCCATGCTATAAGATAGGTTCATCGTTCAACTTTCGTTCATAACTGTCGTAGAAAGAAGATCACGCACCATCGACTTCATTCTCGTCCATAGCCCCATGTTTCGATATCACCAACCGCCATTCCACATCTGCCCTTTTCGCAAATTGCACCGCAAAATCCCAAACCTTTTTCGCTAAAAACATCTCATCAGAAACGTCCCCATCCGAATCATCTTCTCCAGGTGTCTGTGTGAGCCAGACTCCCAAATCATGTCCTTCACCTCGCTGGTCGATGCACGCGGCTAGAATCCATTTCCCACATGGACTTACTTGATACCCAACGTGTATAAAAGTATGTCGGTCAAGCACATCAAGGGCGGCACGCGGCACATTATTGTACGTGACTTTAGGATTGGGAGGCCGAGCGATTGTCACAGCAGGTTCTTGGATATACTTTCGCACCCGCTCGCCATGTTCAGAGAACCGTCGCGACATTGTCCGATCGACAGCTACGAGGATGCGGTTGTATATTGAAGCGCAAAGGATCTCTACCTCGGAGAAGTTGGAGGAGGGGTTGTTCATGGATCCAAAAATAAGTCGCTCAGGTATAAGCTGAAATAGGACTCGCGCTTCGGAATAGGTCTTCAAGGCCTTCTTAACGGCAGAGAAAACTTGTCGGAGAATCGGAGATGCGAGAGTCATTGTTGGAATGGGTGTTACGACGAAGAAAACCAGGCTACCTTCTGTTGCAGGAAGACTTGCAACAAAAGCGGCTGTAAAATGTCAGGTATTAGGTATATCGAGGGTTCATAAAATAACTGTGGAGACTCACCGAGTGATTTGCGAAATGTTTGGTCGAAACGAATTGGCACAAGCCCATCCTTGCTACAATGACTACTTTGTCCAGGCCGCAAAGTACCCAAATGCAAACCCTGCAATAATTAATTAACAACGTAATGAAGATAAATATACCGACATCAAACTCACCTCATATCTCGTCACAACACTTGTTAGCCAGTTATCAATTTGTTGATCACGAACCTCATCTCCAGGTTCAAAGAGAACGAATGAAGTTCCACTTTTCTTCCCACCTTTCGGTCCCAGTCCCAGTTTCTCCCAGAAGCGAATGGAGGTAGGAGCGAGATCAAGAATTGCAGAGGTTTTCCCAATCGATATCTGTGGTGGCTCGGAGATCTTGAGAGGTTTTACCGTTCCATCCGGGGCCCTCTGAGTAGCGTCAAACAATGTTCCAATGTCCAGAGGGCCTTCCAAACCCGGCACTGCCTTCAGAATTGTGTCAATAGCCTTCACATCAGCCGGCCAGACCTCTGTGAGTACTCGCGGACCTGGGGTGGTACACCAAGCATCAGCCCATAACGAATTCTCCACTACTTCCGTTGCTACTGTGAATGCAGCTGCCTCTAGTGATTTGGATTTCTCGGTAGCTGCACCCATGGTGGCAGCAGGGGATACCGGCGTAGGCACAGACGTAAGAGGGGCCATAGGGATAATATTCGTGGCTGCGACAGCAGCGCCTGGAGGGCGTAATGGTACACTGAGAGGAAGAAGATATGAATGTTGAAATTGAGTTTGAAGGAGGGTGGGTCCGAGAGGAAGGTAAACTGGTGGAGGTGTACTTGGCCTCGAGACGACAGGACTTTCAACGTCAGCAAAATCGTCATCCTCTTCGGACTCGGGATCGGACTTGGTATCTTCATCCTTCATAGCTTGATCCGTAGTACTGAGCTCCCATTCCTCGCGCTCCCGCATCCACGCAGGTGAAAGTTTAGTACTACTACTACTACGAACTAGTTCTCTCCCACCCTGCTCGAATGTCATCTTCCTCTTCAACTTACGAACGACACCAATTCGTGGATCTGTGGCGGCTAGATATTTGGACCTCCAATCACTAGCAGGAGTAGTCGAGGAGGTAGCAAAGGTTGGGAAGAACTTTGATGTCAATTGTAGCGGCTCTGTCCTATCTTCTTCATCTGGAGGGCTCGGCAATGAGAACTTGCCATTTGCGTACTTTCCGTCCGCAACCCTGTGGTATGATGAAAAAGGGATAGGGTCAAAGATACTATTGGACCAAGTGCCAGAACCAGTGTTGGGACGTCGGATCGTGGCAGGATCATGGTCAATATGGACAGAGGGTGTGGCGGGCGCAGAGTGACTTGATGGCGTCTGTCCAGGGGACGGAGGAAGGAGATCTGGAGGAATGAGGGTAGACCCATCGTCTGTATAGCGGGGAGTAAATCCTTCACTAAGCATACCTGGCACCCAAGCTGATGAAAGATGCGGGTGTGTTTGTGGAGTACCTGCTTGGTGAAGAGAACTGTGACCGGTAAGATGGGCTTCGTTAAACAGAGGTGATGGTGTGCCTAACGGGACAGAGCTACCCGATGGAGTCAGGCTAGACGCGCCACGACCTGCACCCATGATAGGGGGAGGCGCGGGAGGTGGGGGAGCGGCGGGTGTTACTCGCGATGGACGATCGAAAAAGCTGAAATCATCGTCCGTAAAGGCATCTTCATAATCCATATTATTACCTCCCGCATTGTAGGTCCCAGCACCACTGCGGCTGCCACTCATAGTCATTCCCATGTTTATCCCAAAACCCATGTCATCAAAATCCATGCCCATGTCCATACCCAGATATGGTGCCTGAGACTCTGACCAACTGGCTCCAGGTTGTGACTGCCATGTAGAATCAATATTCCCGAACGGATCATAAGATGGGTTAGGGTTTGGCATGGGTACAGTTGGGGATACAGAAGAAGTCGCTTCAGCCGTCGCAGCAGGGACAGGTGAAACCTCGTTCGGGACTGAAGGAGATGTTTGAGCGGCAACAACATTCGGTAATATAGTCTGTGGCGGAGAAGGATAAAAATTCTGGATCGGAACGGCGAGTGTATTAGACAGTCCTCCCGTGGCGGCCACGGCCGATGGCACATTATTCTGTGTTGTTGACACTGAAGGACCATCGACCAAAATAGGTGTGTTCACTAGGGGTGTTGATATGGTCGGCACAGAAGTGGGTGCTGGAGTGACGGGGGTAGTCCTAGCAAGTCTTGGAGAAGCAGACGAACTACCGGCACCTGTGCTTTCTCGTTCCCGCTTTAAGCGTTCTCTTTCCCGCTCACGTTCCCGAGCAATAGCATCTACGTAGCCGCCCACTTCTGAAGCAACAAGACGAACATCTCTCGATTTAGAGAGTGTCAGGTTCCGGAATGTGCGCAATGAATCTGATGTGGGGGAGGAAGGCAGCAACGGACGAGATGGAAAAGGTGGGGTTGCAGTAAAGGCTGCGAGGGGCACTGACGCGGTTGCAGATAGTATAGGGATGGGGGCAGGAAGGGGAGTGTTAGAACGTGAATGGTGTCGTGAGACCATAGCCGATGGTGACACAGAGGGAACGTGTGGGGAAGGTTGGAGAGGTGCTGGAAGTTCTGGAATATAGCTGAGCGGTGGGCGGGTGAGAGACAATGGGACGGAAGAAAGACACAGGGAACTGGGATAGATTATAAACATTCCCTTATCTTCGCCTTGTTTATTCTCGACCCCGATCCAGGCAATAACAAACCCGGGTTTTTGAGAGGTATATTCGTTACTCGATGATTTAACAGGGCTAGATCGGGATTCTGTTACAGGGGCGCCTGGATGATCCCAACCATCTACTCCCATACCTTGCAAGGACTCCTTAAATTGTTTGATCAGGGCAGATGTAGGGCCTGTGTATTCGACGAGGAAGAACGCCGGTGTGGCATTTGGGAGGAGAGTTATTGGAGTGCCAGGTGAAAGGGGCAAGGAAATCGTCAAGGGGAGGAAAGATGTCTGGGTGAGAAGTGGGTGGATTATCAAACATGGGGTGTGGTTTCGTGTCAAATGAATTTGCAATTGACAATACACAAGAGGTCTACGAAATAATAATATATTTAGAAAATGGTTGGGTGTGATAGTTAAAGACCTACCTAGCAACGGCATAGCTGGATCCCCACTCGTTGGTACTTTGCAGTGACCCAAGTAAAAACCCTCCTTTCAGCCGTTTAACCTGCCGTTGAGGTTTTCCACAAGATGTTGAGGCAATATCACTCAGTACACGGATGCGGATCGATTCTAAAAAATGACCATATACGTTCCGGAGCGGTTTCCGGGGTAAAATTGATCCAGGGGTTGTTGCAAGAGCCATAGGCGCATCAAGGCACCTCGGACAAGGTCCAGGAAGAAGGGAACAGTCTGCAGAGCATGGATAAAGCTCTCTTGGTGTAAAGCTTGACACCTCAGTCACTAGGAGCCAATGTCAGAAAATTCCAATAATAAAATCTGGGAAGGCCCTTGAAAACCGTTTAGGGTTAGGGTTATTAAAAAGGGATGACATGGAAGTCATGCGAAGCTGCGCGCCCCAGAACGGACCGGCGGGACAGGAGCGGAGAATATAGGTAAAATTACTCACCGAATAACCCGTCTAATATCAACTGGCTGAGGGTCGACGTGGCCTCTGAGCTGTCGCTCTCGGAAGTAATAATAAACACGTAGATAAACGAGGCTGCGCCAATGTGTACACTCGTCAACAAGGATCCCAGTAGTAGTGTCGACGCATTTCGCTCTAATATGAGTCGTCGTGCGACCTCAATGCTCTCGTGAGGTCGGAGGATGGCTGTTAGGTCCGGGGAGAATTTGGCATAGGCAATAGATGGGTTGGGCGGTAAAGATATCGTTGACGAGAGAAGTTGGTCGGATAATGATAATTGAAGCAGGGGTACCGAGCTACGCTCTGAAAGTGATTTGGATGCCATGGGATTAAAGCGGTTCCTTGGTATCGTGGTACTGTGCAGTTATTGGTTCGAGAAACGGTTTAGAGCTTGTAACAACCTATGGGGCTCCAGAGTTGATGTAAAGGCACCGATAGCGTTAAAAAGAGGACTATGAGACCATCATTCAGGAGCGCAGGATCGATTCAAGAATCGCTGCAATGTGGCCATTTTACCAAAGGGTCACAAATCTGCTAAGCCACCCCGCGGAAATGATCGGGTAAACCCGCTATTTATTAATGTTACACTTCGAAAAATGACAAGGCAATTATAAGAACGGACATATTTAGAGCGACACAGAACCTAGGCGGTCCTTGGAACAGGCTTAAAATTTTACTCGGTAACACGGGTGCCGCTTGGTGCCGCTCGCCATCTTGAATTTCTCGACGATGGCGAAATGAAAATAGTGTTATCCACAAAATAGGGGCAGGACAAGGGCTTTAGAATTCTACACGCAACAACAATGTGCCGATAATTGCGGGCTTCGCTCGGCAATAGCTGTTTAGCGCTGATCCACATGTGCTCTTCCGAGTCGGGCTGGATTTTGGGCTAGGCTGTACGGACAATCTTATGGACATTCTAAAAATATTGAGGGCTGACTCTACAAGCTAATCTGGAGGTTGGCTCCAGACTTACCGAATAAATACCTTTTACACCTATATCATAATCATCTGAAGAGATTCTAGACCAGGCACAGAATAAGACGCTGTGTGGGTACACATAGGCTTTTATAATGTTGACAGATACGTCATTCATAGCACACGCAAATGCCCTGTCCACTGGACAGGAGACTGACAGGAGAATTCAAACCTATACCAAGTAAGTATGTTTCCGGATCCGAAGCTCAATCAAGCGTTTCAACCATGATGGGGTTGTGAAGTAGCGTGGGTGATATGTTATACTTTTACGACGATTAATTTACGAATATTCCTTTTGTATGAACTTCGCGATGGTCTGTAACTGAATGTTAGATGTTCCTTCATAGATTGCACCCTAAATTTTACGTTAGAGCGCTGAAGAATGCATGAAACCAAATTCGGGGGTACTCACAATCTTTGAGTCTCTCCAGAACTTCTCAATACCAGTCTCTCGTGTGAAGCCAACTCCACCTGCCCATTCGATCGCCTGTCCACTCACTCTCTGTGCAACAACACTCGCCCAGTACTTCGCCATCGCTGCCTCCTTCACGAACGGCTTGCCTTCCTCCTTCCGTCGTGCTGCATTATAGGTTAATAGACGTGCTGTCTCCAAGTCAATCGCCGCCTGCGCAATCTGGAATTGCATCCCTTGGAATGTGCCAATCGACTGCCCGAACTGCTTGCGGGTGTATGTGTATGGGACCGCCTTGTCGAATGCGCCCTGTGCGAGCCCGAGCATCTGGGCGGCAATTCCAATCCGCCCTTCGTTTAGGATGTCGATGGCAATCTGCAATTTGGGTCAGCAACCGTGAAGCGATATGGCTAAATATACGCACCTTGTATCCTTTACCCTCTCCACCAATCACGTTCTCTGCGGGGATTCTCAGGTCATCAAAGTTGAGCGTACATGTCGAAGATGCGCGGATCCCAAGCTTTTTCTCCTTCTTCGCAATTTCAATGCCCATATCTCGGGTAGCAGCAAAGCATGTGATACCCTTATACCCCCTACTCGGGTCAATCTGTAGCATGGATCAGCAAGAGATTAAGGTAGGATGGGATGAGACTCGTACGTTGGCAAATATGAGGAAAATACCGGCTTCATAAGAGTTCGTGATCCACATCTTTGAACCATTAATGACCCAATGGTCACCGTCCTTCTTCGCGCGTGTTTGTAGTGCAAACGCGTCGGAGCCAGAGACAGGTTCAGAGAGACAGAATGAACCAAGCTGTTGGTTGTAAATATATAGGCTACATAAGGAGCTAAGCGGCGCTCACTTGGGACCCTGCTAGGAGGGGCAGGAACTTTGCCTGCTGCTCCTTAGTTCCATAGGTACGAAAGATGGTATTGATGAGCGTATTGTGCACATCACACATGACAGAGACGGACGGATCAATCTTGGCTAGCTCTTCAACAGCAATAATAGCTGAAGTGAACGATGATTCAGACCCTCCGAGCTCCGCACTAGTCTCAATACCCATCAACTAGAATTATATGCGTAAGATGGCGTTTCAATCCACTTGAAAAGAAAACCTACGCCCTGATCGAACAGGCCCTGGATGACTGCGGGGTCCATTGATTCGTTCTCGTCCATATCCCGGACCTTGGGTCCAACAACATCCGTCGCAAACCGTCTGACTACCGTTTCCTTGAGTCAACTGTATTTACAAAGAAATAGACACACACCTGCTTCTCGAAGCATCTGCTCCTCCTCTGTAAAATTGTCCAATGAGGGCATCACAAGACCCTCTGAACGGACACATGGCGAAGAGGTAAACGTCCTGGAGCGCTATTAGCCCTAAGCTCCGCACACCATATGTATGAGCTCACCGAACAGCCGTCAACCTCTGAGGCCTAGTTGCAGCGCGTATTGAGTTCCTTAGGATAGATGCCATTGGAGGTGGAGGTAGGGAGACAGAAAAAAGGCGGAAAGTAAACGGAACTGGTTAAATCTGGTCGTTCGCTTAGGGCTCGGAGCATGGAAGCGCACATGTTATTACCGGTCACATGATTAGGTGATCCGGTCATGTTGGGGAAGCGAGCTGGTTCGTTCACTCGGTGTTGACTGGTTCGGCTAGTGGGCATCGTCTTTCGAATCCTGACTGCAATAATGGCTGGCCGACTCGTCATCGCGGCCGCCCTCTGTCCCCTTGCTTTCGCGTTTTCAAATACAGTACCTTTGCTTGCATGGTCTTCGAGCACGTTAGTACCAAGTCCAGTCAAACGATATGCAAAACTAACCAGAAAGCTGTCTACGCAGTTCTAATACCCTTGATCGTCTCCCTTCAAAGACGGACCACACAGTTCCCCTGATAGAGAGAATTTTGTACAATGTAGATGTGTGCGACCACGACGCCGTGGTCATTGTCGAACATCCTGGGGTACGATACCATTTTTGTGTGGGGCTTATTAGTCAACTGACGCAACTTACCAGCTTCATGCCTCGGACTTGCGCTCACTTGCCCATACATCGAAAATAGGCAGAATATTCGCTGCCTCCCCTTCTGCGCGCCAATTCCAATATTTACCAGCTGATGCATCGTACGACCTTGCTCCAGTGGCCGAATCCGTGTCTATGCGCTGCGGGTCTCGCCTACTCGACCTCACCAATGGCGACAAGGAACCCTTCTCCGATGGTTTGAAGTATGTTATCAACATGGACTTGCCTTCTCTTGAAGCTTCTGGTGGTTCTCGAAAGGATGAGATGTCAACACATGGTATATTCCCTCCATTATATGCAAAATACCTCACTCTTAACCCTTGCTCCAGACACCTTTCTTGCAGACGAGCTAGAATTCCTTGCTACTCGTTTCCCCAACCACCTCATCATATACACAGGTTCTTCCCCTTCCGCGATCCACAAACGCCAATCTCCTCCCCTCGCACCTGTGCGTCCCGCACTCGTGTCCATCAATGCCCCAGTCAACACGACACTCCCGGAAGGTGGCATACTGAAACGTTATCAACTTCTGACTCCTGGTCTCATTACGGGGTTACTGGTAACCATCTTCATCCTTCTGCCTATTGTTATGTTGGGCTTCTCGGCGTTGGCGAGCATCCAGAGTCCATTGAGGGTGGAGCCCCCCAAAGGCTACAGCGCAAGCGAAAGGAAGACGCAGTAATGGTGCTGACTCACATTTCTCGTGTACTTCCGTCGCAATACATTACTCCTGACTTGATTTGATATGGTTATGAGCATATTCATCATCTGTAGGAAGCCCGAAGCACGCGTTCAATTCTGGGATAGACGCATTACGGCATGGCATTAAGAATCAGAAACGGATATCTAACTATCTCTACATTCGGGATCCTATCCTAACAACAAATATGACACTGCAACAAGGATATAATACGACAATTATTAGTAACAAAAATTACACCTATTTCTACACGGTAAGTACAGCTTCACCTGCTCACAGGGATTTCATAGTAAATCATGCAAGACCTTGTCATATTGATGTGGCATGTGAGCTCTAAAGTTGAGTCAGGGATATGGCCAGGCTGTTAAGAGATAGTACCCACATCAACATATCTCGAGCGAATACAATCTGTGAAAACACCTTCTCAACATCCAGCACCTCGAACAAGCGCAGCTTGTCAGCACCCCACGTTCTCCCCGAAGTTTCGGCTAAATACGACCTATGTGATGGGTGCAGGTCACTATCCCGCATTGCCCAAAGAACATGACCCGGCGGGAACATGTTTGACATTTGCATATTCGCCTCTAGCGTCTTGCGTACTGCGATGAACTGGAGACATGGTTTAGTCAGAATAGTCAAAACACAAACCCATCTAGACACACCCAGTCGGGATCGTCCGGTGATCCCATACCACCCTTCCATCTTTTAGCACGCATTGTAACAGCAGCCCACCCTTCACCAGGTTTCTTGCTATTCTCCGCATCGCACAACCACAGGGCTGCATTCTTCAGATCGCGAACGGAGCCCAAAGAAAGGCGAGAAACAACGTCATGGGAATATACAAATGAGACGATCAAACGATCAGCAAGTTTGCTCAATGCCGCATCTGTCAAAGCACTATGATGTATGATGAGTGATCGATGGAGGTCATAATGGGGCTAAAATTTACGGAGGGGCAAAACAGTATACATGCACTCTTCGTCCGACTGGAAGACCACTGGAACGGACTGTCAAGCACGTTCTTGGATCAGCCCATTTCTGTGAAAGTTCAATGACGGTTTTTTTAGTGGATGAAAACGGCTTATACCATTCCTAGAATCGCCGCAACACCTGCTCCAAGACTATGACCGCATAAAACGAGGTCTGATTCACAGTTTAGCCGACAGTACCAACAAAAAATTTAGGAATAGACAAACCGTAACCCGGGTTATTATAGAGTGCAACTTGTACAGCAAGCTGCACAGGCTTCCCAACATCGCCCATTACACGCGCCATGCGAAGCATCCCACTGTGTACATGGTATCGAGGGTGTGTTGTAGAAGATGCGCTGGAACGTGGATGTGCAAGAGATGGAAAGGCAAATTGACCAGGAACGGAGTTTTCCCCTTCTTCAGAATAATCAGACATTGCTGGTTCGAACTCCTCCGGCTCGCATGTAAGGTCGGCGGCGATTTCGTTCAAGGACATTGTCCCTTTAAAATATGGGTTAGCCCACCAAATTATTCCAACCAACAAGGTGACTGACCACGTAACACTAGGACAATCTGACCTCTTCCATGATCAGTAAGTACCCAAAATCTCGGCATCATATGTTCGCTTCCGACAACCTGAACCCTAGGAATGAGCCACAGTCCAAAAAAGTGAAATACGGATCAACGAACAGCTGTCGCAGACATCTTAGCCTTTAACTCTTCCTTGGCTCGTTTTCCTGGAGTTCCAAGTCCAGCAGCTCGTTCAAATATTTCCTGGTCGTGCTTGCCCAATAAAACGTCCCACCATGAATATTGGCTTCCTTGATTTGGGACATCTTTGGAGTCTGAAAAATCTCCAGCTGCTTCAGCTTCGGATGCATCAATGGCATGAGCCAATTGTGTTTCCTCGGACGCCATCTCTACTGCTGATGTCGTTCCACGATAACCAACGCCGAAAAAAAGAAGGCTCGCGCCCCCATATCCAGCTAATACCATCTTCGATAGACGGCGCAGTGTTCCTTTAAGCTCTGCATGGGACTGACGAGGGGGCTCAATGATAGAGGGAGCTCGAGGCCGAGAGTGATTTAGTGGGGTAATAGAAAAAAGGCTGTTACTTCTCGAATGATTCCGAACCTTGGGAGCTTCGCCGATGTCTGCAGCTATAATCTGGGCCGAATGGCCAGGAAAGATAACATCCGACGTGACCCGCACGCGGGAGTTCCTAAGAAATAATGGATGAGAGGAAAAATCAGCAATTAAGATTGTTTGAAAAACCTTCTTGACAGGGTTGACTGTGAGCTCTTTGGGACTTCTTTGACATGAATTTCCCGAAGGTGCTTCAGCCACATCTTCTCTTGCCACTCTTGCGTGACGCCTTGTAATGCGACCCAGGCCACAATGGCGCGTGCGATCTGTGTGATTCCGTATTGCTTCTCCGGTATACTTTCTCCGGCCGCAGGTTCTGTCCACTCCCTACGGACCAGAGTAATGAAAGACGCTAGTGAAAAGGACGCGTCGCTACTCCCCGGAAATATTACTGAGAGAACATTGATAGAGCTATGCGCCGCTATAAGTGATGTTGACGTAACATATTCGCTCAAGAATATAGGCGCAAGAGTGATTCGCTCCGCGAGTGAAAGGGCTTTAGTGACGGCGCCTCCAAGGACAGGCCTGGTAACTGTACTCCCTCCAAAGACGGCATGGTCAACGATTGTGGTCGTTATCCCCACAGTAGTGGTGGCTATTCCACGTGTCACTGCAAACTAAAAATTGCTCAGCTCACGCAAATACACGTCAGAACTCACTCACTCCAAGTTTTGTACCAATCTTTACAGCATTAAAACCAAATGAAGTGGCTGCAGATGCCAGATCAATGCCCTGTCTGCCATAAGTGTCCCAATTTTTCATCATTGGGACATTGAACATCGACGTACGGAAGAAAGCTATGGCAACCTCTTCAGGAGAGTTGCTGCGTCCATTAAGCCTGCCACAGTGGGGTTGGTGCCGCACCGCATGTGATTTTTACCCCATCACAGCGTGAACTTAGATTAGGGTTAGGGTTGCATTTAAATGGCTTAACAGATAAGCTTGGTCCAGTGTGTTGCAATTTAAAAACTAAGAGCGTTCCTTCCCCCGTACGACGGGTTCAGAGAAATTTTTGACGTTTATGAGAATAAATGGTGCATCATTGCGTATCATGTATACGCGGCTCGGGAGCGGTAAGACGGGAGGGGGCAGAGGACAAATTGGAATACGAATTGGAAATAATAAAGTACTTGGCCAAGTCAATTGCAAACTTGGCTAATTATTAATATTATTATCATTATCAGAAAATGTTTATTTGACTATGTCATCATCCGACTCCGAGTCCGACTACTGCAGGCATGTCGAAATTTGGTCGCGCGATCTTCACAGCGAGCCGGGCTCTCGCCAGGGCTCAGCGTCGCAGCTATGCCACAGAATCAGCAGCTCTTTCAGACTGTAGTATAAAACCCTCAGATTTTGGTCAACCAGTATTTCAGTCTCATCCACATCTTCGTATGTATTTCAAACTCCCTTGTCTAAGCAATTTTACTGACCACGCCTGGGCAGTAAAACCTCAGGACCTTACCCCAGGAATACCAGCGGAAGACTATGAGAGGCGTCGTCGCTACCTTATGGACGCGTTACCAGATAATAGCATTGTCGTTTGCGTCGCAGCACCCATTAAATACATGAGCGGGAGTGAGTGTGGAGCACCTTTGAAATTCGACTAAATCCTCACTTATCATATACAGATATATTGTAAGCTTGGCCTTATTTCGTACTTTCAAGTGAGAAGATTGAGTTGTTCAAGTTATAAATATCGTCAGGCCTCGGACTTCTGGTACTTAACAGGGTTCGAGGAGCCAGACTCTGCCATAATCTTAGGTGCGTCAACAGCGTCAGAAATGTCAAATTTGAGCTCAATCGTATCGTACAGAGAAGACGTCTAATTCTAGGGGATATCGAATGACCCTGTTTTGTTCAGGGAAGGACAGTGCAAAAGAGAAGTGGGAAGGGGCTCGGTGGGTTCTCTTTCCGTTTATATGGCTCCATCTTATCTCTTTTCTTAGTACTGGTTTACCAGAAGCAGCTTCCATCTTCCGTGCGGACGACGCTCGTTCTATCGACTATTTTTCCTCGCATCTTAAATCCGTCATGACCTACTATTCTCATGTTTTTGTCGACATCCCCCCGACCCATACGCGGCAAGGGCCTCGAGGGACGACCAAATCAGTAATGAAATTTTTATCTCCCCCTACTGCTCCTCGGTCGGAATACGACATATTAGTTGACTCGCTATCCACCAAACGGAAACCATTAGCACCTGAGGTAGCCAAGCTCAGAGCTTTTAAAAGTGATGCAGAACAGAGAGTTATGCGCGCTGCTGCCGACATTAGTGGGCGTGCACACGCGAAGGTGCAGGATCTACTCGTTTCAAAGAAATCTAGTCTGATCTTAATCCTAACAGACGATGAGGTTTACACGTCCGGGATTATCGGAGTCAGCCTTGGCCGCTCATTTTGAGTATCTTTGTTCGATGGCTGGCGCACAGCGATTGGCTTATGTTCCCGTTGTTGCCTCTGGGTACGTTCTATTCTCGAGTTATCTCACACTAGTCTGAAGCAGCAACGCAAAGCCCTAATGCCCTTATAATCCACTATACCTCGAATAATCATGTTGTTCGTGGGGATGAAGTCGTCCTCATAGATGCTGGTTGTGAATACAAGTTAGTTTTCCTACCACAATTAGGTGAATAGAAGTTAATTAATATCCTATACAGCGGATATGCTTCTGACATAAGTAAGAAATTTTTATTTAAATACAATCTTCCTTGGATTCACTGCTACCTTAGCACGATCATTCCCCGTCTCTGGTTCATTCACCGCTCCTCAGCGAGACCTCTACTCCGCCGTCCTCTCTACGCAGAAACAGCTTGTCGCCCTTTGCCACGAATCTGCCAACCTGAGCCTCCACGAGCTGCATAGAAAGTCCTGTGAATTTTTGAAGCAGGAGCTCAACCAAATAGGGTTTGGCCTACACGCAGGCGATTTGGAGCGCGTGTTGTATCCACATTTCTTGGGCCACCCCATTGGTATTGGTATGTCAATTTCACGGTCACAGGGGAATTGGACTAAAGAATAATGGTCTCACTATACTAGATCTCCATGAATCAAGCCATTTTGATAGAAGTGGATCGTAAGAATGGTTTTCTTTGATTACGGTGCTAGTTTTAAGGGTATTTTCAGGTTGAGAAAAGGGATGGTTGTTACGGTCGAACCTGGTATCTAATCTTCCTCCGCATTTCATCTTCGGGGCACCCTAACAAATATATGCCAGGTATCTACGTCCCTCCTACCCCGAACTTCCCAAAACATTTCCATAATATTGGAATTCGGATAGAGGTTTGGTCTCTTCACCACTATCATATCCTCAAATTTAACCCAGCGTACAGGATGAAGTTTTGGTGGGGAAGACGCACCCGACAGTGCTATCTGTCTCGGCACCAAAGGAGGTGAGCAGGAATCTCGTTATCATGGTGGAAACATCTAACAGTAAAAGCAGATTGCTGATGTGGAAGGCGCCTGTCAAGGTTTGCTGGGTCTGGAACCCTACTAGCCATCATTCCCATATTCTAATACATGCGTGCCTATGTATCTGTATACTTGGGGGTACCTACTCAGCTCCTGTCCTGAGCGCACTGGGTCTTTGTGCTTCGGGTGATCCAGAAAAGGCACTAGTTTCCGTTTCAATTACGTCTCAAACCGCCTATTATTCACGAAGAAGGGGTTGCGTTTGGGCCGGCACACGATGACTGCCAACCAAAGTTAAGGATTTCAACAGTCGTAATGCCAGGCTTCTCCAAACATGGTGACTTGCGTGAGAAATTTTATGAGTTCAAATGAAATAAATTGATTGTCACCTGGGCTATCATCGACACCGCCACCATTTTCCAAATCGAAAGCAATTAAAGAGAACGGTAGGTTCTATTTCAAAGTCAAGTGGGATATTTTACTATGGAAAATAATACTTCGTTTTTTAACTGCGATCCAGGATGGAAGGGACAAATATGCTCTTATGGTGACAAGAGCGTCTCAGCATGAAGCTACCATTTTAGCATAAATCCATGTCTGCTGAGCCCTGCGCAAGAGAATAGAGAACTTGAATCATGACTTCAGCATGATGTGGCTTCCTTCCAACCCATCGCAAGAACCCCTCCATCTCGTCTTCAGCTGAACCATCTCTAATCGCCCTTTTCGAAATATGTGTTTTCAAGAACTGTACCCGGGACTCACATTCCGGATCCATATTCTCATTAGCACGATGGAATGCCCACAAGATTTCGCGAACCCTGTCAGCAGGGAATTGACCATCAGACAGAATAATATGTAAACCACAAAAACACCCACTCATCAATTTGACGGTCAAGCATCTGCCAGTTCAAGATTTTGTCCAACCGCCATAGGACCATAATTTCTTCTGGGTCGTCCTCGCCGTCTTCATCACTATCACTGGTTTCATTCGAATATGGTTGCAGTGCTTCAACGGGTGCTAGACCATGCTCCGTGAGTGCTGTTTTGATAATATCGTTCGCAAAATCCATGAAATCGGGCGAAAGGAAAAGTGGGATCGCAATGTCATGCTTCGAAGACAACAACACTTCGACAGAATCGGCGTAGGTTGTACGGGCGACTTCAGAGATATGGACCCCTCCATCGCGGTGTCTATTTTCTGCTTATCTTTTCTCTGCTGCATTAAAATTATCAATTGCCTTCTTGAAACTCTCGATATTGAAACTTTCGTCCCAGTTGTACCTAAGCTGAAGGTGAGTTTTTACAGGCATGTGATATACACTAGGCTCTTACTCGGGTGTATCATCGTATTGTGTGTTTGGACACATTCATGCCCATAGGTATCAACAGCAAACATATCTTTGACAATGCTACATCCAAGCGAGTTAATTAGTGATACCTCAAAAAGTAACAGGAAGCCACGCACCGGATCCGTCCACCGACCTCCTCCCATAATGCTACGTGTCGCATTAAAAGTTCAAACCCGGTTAAGCAATTACGACCCAAAGGCTCTGAAGTGTTCTGCGTATATGGCTCGAGCATTGCATGAGAGAAAACTGGAATAGCGCTAGCGATATGCGCGCCCCTTACTCCACGTTCTCTATATGTATTAACCCCATTTTCATCTTTAGCCTTCCCATGACCGTGCTTTAACGCCAGAGCCATGAATTCATGTGTCCAGTGACGGGCACCCGCGGCAATCTTCGCAAGGTCCAAGGGCGGTGGACGAAGCAGGGTTCCTCGAGTCAGTGGGTCTGTTTGTGATTGGGTTGTATAGGTGGCGAGAGTCGCTTGGTAAGACTGAAGTATACGAATTCCATACCCTTTGTCGGCGTACTTGAAAACTCATAGGTAGGTATGTGTAAGTAAAGGACGAACCGAGGACTGATGTAGTATAGTTACCGTTGATCTCGAGTGGCCTTACGATCTCCCAGGTAATGTCCATTGATTAAATCCATGGTGAAGACATTAAAGCCAGCTAAATAAAGTGTTATCGACAGAAAAACCAGAGGTGAAGAAATACGAACTCTCCAAAGCTCTTGCACACCGCGGTACCAACCAAACCTCAGTTCCATCATATCCTACAGCACATATATCAAGGTCGAAATTCAGAAGTACTTCTCTCGGGGAGCCTATCAATTTGAGAACGACCTGTACCCTCCTGCGTGGCCATTCACTGTATAAGATGATTGTTTGAGAGCCGCGTACAATCAGCATTGATGAACGTAGTTTTTCCGGTAGGTTGGACCGATAAATGTCAGCAATGTGAGCAATTTTGGTGTTTGCCTCATCGGGGGTCAAACCATATATATATAGATCAATATCAGACGATATCCATTGTTCGGGATGATTTGACTTTGGATAGTCCTCATGGTCCTCTGGGATAGGTGGGCACAGTAGAGCTCCAAGCACAAGGCCACCAGCGACAAAGATGTGGGACCAATCAAGACCCTTCAAGCAGTTATCCGTCATGCTCTCCCAAGTCGTGTTAAAAGAAGCTAGTGTCGGTTGAATATACACAGCATCAGCGCGCTTTTGATGGAGGAAGGTGTATCCAGGAAGGCTCCCCGGTGTAGGCCGACATATCTTTGAGGCTATGTCTTTTCCGCCCTGCTTCACCTCCTCAGCCATGGAAAATGTCGTGCTAAAGTGTTTTATAGGAACAAGACCGTACTTCCAAGTTGGGTACAAGGTGGCACTTCGAGAGAGAGACCGAAGAAATACTTCGTTACGCAGAATCCTGGAATAAGGTTAGAATTTTCACGGGAATCGGTACAAAACTAACCATTCATCAACGTCAGTGACCATTTGATCTTCCCCAGAGACTCTTGTTCGCTTCTTGGAGCGACCGGTTGACGCTTCCTCATTAGAGGTTAATTTTTTCTCAGCTATTGAATCAATACTTCGTACTGTATACGGGAGCTTTTCCCATGTATGAACCAGCTTGGCATTGGCAACACCAACAGCTGCAGTTACGGCCTTCAAGTCATTCTCTGGATGATCTTCTAGCTGCCCTTCAAATTGGATAGTGTCCAAGGGAGTTTCGAATATTTCGCACTTTTTGAGGTCTACCTGGGGTTTTTTTCGAGACTCTTCCTAAATGGATATTTGCAATTTCGTAGCTGCTTCTCCAATAGCATAGAGGTCAAGCGAATCTTGAAATTGAAGAAGTGTTTCACGTAGCGGATCCGAAGCTGCAGTTCCAACCACAGGGTATTCACGGTTGCAATAAGAATCTTTTTGTAAAATATCAATTTCTACTCCATCGTAGAACATGCCGCAGTGATTTGGCTTACTTGGCATCCCGCCTGAGTCCGTCAGTTGTTATTTTAATGGCTACGGTTTATTCTTCATTAAATTTAGGGAAACTAAACGCTGTGAGATATATCAATACACGTGTCTGAGAAGTTTGAGAGCGATCTGACGCGTTTCGAAGGAGAATTTTCGACTCTGAGGTGGAGGTCGAAGCAAGGTGCATATTCGCTTAATAGGTCTTGATGGTAGGCATCTCGGCAACCTGGCGGAGTGTAAAATGCACAGTGTGATCCGTCTCGGCACCAAAAGAGGCAAGATGAATGCCATCCTTGAAATGCCTTACACTAAGTCGACAAGGGACGATATCGATGGAATGCCCTCTCAAGCAGAATAAAGAGATACTGAGAACCAGCATCTTGGTATATGAAAAGCAAATTTGGCAGATATCCGTGGAAACACTAGTTATTAGTTACATAAATACTCACTAAAATCCACTGTCTAAAAGAGCTACTGGCACCACGTTTTCATAATAGTAATATTTTGAAATTTATATATCTCCCCGAGTTACAGCTGGAACGAACGAAATCAGCCTCAAGAACATTCGTAAGGAACAAAGAAATAGCTTACCCTGAACAAGAAACCAAGCTACGGGGGACATAAGCCGTCGACAAAACTAGGAATGGTGAATCTACTTACATCTTCAGGTGTCAGTCGCCCCATGGCCTAGTAGTTGGTGTTAAATAATGTCAGCAGAATGAAACTGCGAAAAAAAACATACCGAATCATCCGTTGACAAGGTAGCATCAACCATAGCTGATTTCTTTTCTTGCAGCTATTGAGAATTCATCAACAAAGTGTACGTTTGAAGGGAACCTTCGATAGATAATACCTGGACGATACGACTCTCGATACTATCTTCTACCACTAGCTTGATTGCTTGTACAGGTCGGCGCTGGCCCAGTCGATGAATACGATCCATAGCCTCTGTCATGTATATTAACATTACAAAATCATTTCAAAGGTCTCGAAGAACACATACGATATTCAACCTTAAAAAAAAGCAGGTTAAATGGCGGAACCTGGAAGTAAAAATACTGGCGTACCGCAGGATTCCACCAACTATCCATTAGGTATACGCGTGATGCCTCCGTCAAGTTGAGAGCGACACCACCAGCCTTAAGACTGACTAAGAAGACAGTCACGTCGACATTATTCACTAGGGTAAGCTGGGTGAGGAACCGGAAAAATATAATAGCGAAATAAATTATACTAAAATGTTTAATTGTGGCGTCTCGGGCTTGTGGACTCATTGTGCCTTCCAATCGACAAATCTATAGAAAATTCAGTGAGAAACTCAGTACGATAGAACTTGACTTACTGTAAATCCAGCTTTCTGCAGCCGATATGCAATCAAATCTAAAAAGTTAACAAATTGGCTGAAAACAAGACTTTTGGTAGTCGCATCTTGCATCCTCAGATTGCTCAATTCTTCTATAAGAGCCTCAATTTTGGACGAGGACCGCCAGGTTTCTAGATTAAGGCGGCCTAGAATCCCTTGACGCGCCTTGGAAACGTTTTCCTCGATCTCAAGAGCAGGAGCCTCTAGATCAATAGTCAAAGCGACATGACAAACAGGACAAGCAGGCTGAAAAAAAAAGATTGTTGAAGCGAAGTATATAATATTGAGTGTAATACTCACGTTCTGTTCTATTGCGGTCTCCAGGTATTGCTTGATGCATTCGCGGTCGAAAATATGACGACATTTTGCTTGGATTGCATCCTCAGCAATGTCGTTACAAAGTCTGCATACAGTTGCTTCTGAATCTTCCGGTATGAACTTCGTTGCGTTAGTTTTGCTTCGAAGGACGAGGTCAGGGTGGCAGGCCATTTGCCTCATGCGAGTCAAACTACGACTTTCATGAGAACTGAAAACCAAAGGCTAATTATTGAACTTACAGACTGAAAATGTTGGAATAATCTATGTAACGGGTAACGGAGTTAGATGTGAATTCAATACAAATAAAGAAACTCACTGTTAAGGACAGTTCCTTGGTCTAGATAAGTAGTGAATTGTCGCTTTGCATCCGAAAATAAGGAAAGATATAACTCCTTCTCTTCGGGGCTGAAATAATCACGTCGGACAATGACGGTCCGGGGTGGTAGACCAAGATCATCCGCCTTCTGGAGCTGTAGGGAAAAACAGCAGTAAGTTGTTGCACGGGCCTTCCGGAAACAGCGATATCCAACCTTGGTTCGACGAAGCATCATTCTGTCTAACAAAATCTTAAGTTTCTTGAATGCCACTTTACCAGGGCCCGTCATTCCATTTTTTTGAATAGGTGTTAAAATTTCATTATTCCAGAAACACGTCTATAGTCATAAGCATGAGGCACAGTTCAGACAAGGATTGTACAAAATTACTAACGTGAAGCATTGGACTGTGTCCACAATCTGTACTAGGGTTAGGGTTGGGAGAAGTGTGATGGTCTGAGCTTACCGTCGCAAGTTCGTCTATCTGTGAACTTCCAATGCAATGATTTACAGTCACACCGTTTACCTAGCAAAAAATTAGATGTCGTAAGACTGGATATGTGAAAGGCAAACAAAAATAATAAGAAAATGGGTCGCCTCCGAGGAATCGAACGAGACTATATAATTCGCCGACACGGTTCTGGAGCGGTGTCCCTGATAAGCACCACCGGTAGTTGCTCTGCAGTTCGAATGCGGCTTTAGCAGTATTGGTTGACCGCTCCTTGATATTGTGTGCTTCGTCCAACTGTTAGATAAGCGTTAAAAATAGATTGATCACTTCTATAAAAACTTCACATACTACAACCCTATTCCACTGGATCTCATGAAGAGGTGATTTCTCCTTGACGATCAGTCCCTTGCGCTTAAAGCCACTGTGCTGCTTTCGGAAGGAACTAAAGTCGCAAAATAAATGGCAGAGGGTCAAGCACAGTGGATGCTACAAACCTTTCTAATATAGCATAAGTCGTCAAAACCTGCAAAATTCTCAGATGGAAGCACCAAAAAAATAGTAATATCAACAGACCACATCATATTTCTTGAGTAAAGCAGGATCAGATTCACGGGAATGACCGTGCCAAACTAAAACCTTAAGACCGTCGGTATGTGCCTCAATCTCATTTCTCCATTGCATCACAGCAACAGTTGGGCTTGGAACAAAAAGAATCAAGATTAACAGCAAAGAAAATGGGGGAAATTCTTACGCGACAACAAGATTAGGCTTGACTTCGTCAGATACGAACAAAGCAATGATTTGTATAGTTTTCCCCATTCTATCAGTCGTCAGAAACTTATAGCTCTTGAAATTAGAAAGAACACCTACCCCATCTCATCCTAGTTGCCGATAGTCGTCAGGTTGGTCCACAATAAGAGAATGATAATAGAAAGAGGGACATACCGCGAGCATGCCTCCGTGCCAGATGCCCTGCTCCTGTTTGCGCATCCAATACAAACTTTCCTGTTGGAAAGGCAGGAGGGTCAATTTTAAATTTGAGGGTTGTTCAGCTTTGGTGGGGATAACGATTGGTATGCTTTCTTCCAAGTCTCCCCATACATCCCTCAATTCGGGATGATGTTTACGCAGGGCCACGGCAGATTTTTCGGCCTCCAGAACTCATGAGTAATGTAAGGGGATAAGCACAAGAAAGCTTACATATGTGAGACGCCGCCCTAGTTCCTTCCTTAGCGCAGTTTCTTCAGCTTTGTACTTATCTTTTTCCGCTTTAGCTCGTTTACGGTCTTCTCTCTTCTTCTTGCGGAGTTGTGCCATCGTCATATGTTTAGGTTTCGAGGTGTCATACAATTTACTCTTCGTCTTCTTTCCCTTTCCTTTGACGTTCTTAGGTACAGGAGCGTCAGAATCTGAGCCCGACGTGGAATCGTCATCACTCATAGGATAGTCATGAACATCAACCGCCGCGTTTGCGCGTGCGAGGCGACGCTCTGCCACTGCAGCACGCAGAATGGCAGCAGGGTCAATAGAAGTGATGCGCGCCGATGACGAACTCGCTACATTTGTAGCTGTTTCCAATGAATTTTGCACAGCAACAGATAACATAAGTGCTTCTTCTTCTTCACTGTCAATTTCTTCAACTACGAGTTGTTCTTCCTCAGAACCCACGAACTCTGAACCGCTGTCGTCGGACTCCTCTAGCAGCGGGTCTTCATTATACTCAAGGCCGCTTCCAGAAACAGCCTCATCTTCGTCTGCGACTGAAGGGGAGGGTATAGGAACGGCTCTAGCTTTGCCTTTACCCCTGACCTTGCTCTTGGGTGGGGGAGCGAGCGCCTACGTTGTTGGTTCACATTGACTCTCTCATAAGCGAGAATTCACAAACGTGCCTTAGCTTTCCCCTTCCCTTTCTTGTCCTTTGTTACAACAGGTAATTCAACGTAAGCTTGCTTGCTAACAACTCTTCGCTTAGCACTAGGGGGTTTAACAGAAGCGGTCTCGGATTCCGACCCATCTAGGTCACTTGAAGCAGCACGTTTTCTTTTATTTGTAGACCTTGACCTGGTTGCGGGCTTCTTTATGGGTTCGTCGTCTATGTCAGATGTAGCGGGAGTCTCAGTACTGAGCGCTGACGTCCTGGCACTAAATACGGGGGAAACATTGGTCGTTCCAGTGCCAGTCGTCGACGGGGATACCGCCCTATGCGCGGATTGTCGAGTAACTCGAGGCATTTAGATTCGAAAGACAAGGGAACAAAGAACAAGAAATTTTCGTGGCGGCAGCGGGTGACCCCACTAATTGATGTTGCGATATGTCACATCACGTGTGCGCGCTGCAAGGGTGACATTGATTCAATTTAATGCTTGGTATCGAAGGAAACACTGCCTCCGGGCCGCCCACAAGGGAGTATAAATAAGAACATACTGAGTTCTCAATCTATGGTACGCAACATTCAAAGTAACCAGAAATATAAAGATAAAAAATTTTAGGGGCTAAAAGTTACTACGAATATACGTTACTCCAAGATAAAAACTAAAAACCAGTCAAAACCCAATCCCAGAACGAATACAAATAACTTAGGGTACAATCTCCCAATCAACGATCCCACCATGATCTAAATCTCTCCCATTGACTCCGACGCCGCCGCATAATCGTTCATGTTCAAATTCTCATTGGCGTACCCAGAGTCTCCCCCAACAGACACCTGGGAAAACTGTTGTGACATCGCGTTGAGAGCATCCCCAAATATTGATGTTGACGTGGATTGATTATCGCCCAAGCCCGTGAAGAAGTCCGAGAAGATACTACTTTGTGGCTGCTGAGTGTCCATCGTCGTCTGTTGTTGTCCAATATACATCGCTAAGAGAGAAGCAGGATCCTGCTGTGGTTGAGTAAACTGTTGTTGATACGCGGCCAACGCCTGCATATCTTGCTGGGTTTGCATCTGCTGAATAGCATTCTGAGTCGCCTGCTGTTGTTCATAGGCAGCCAAAGCATTTTGCATATCCTGTTGTTGCTGTTGGACTGCAAGCTGGGCTTGTTGCTGCTGCAGAGCCTCCAGTTGGGCTTGTTGTTGCTGCATTGCTAGCTGTACCTGTTGCTCCTGCTGTTGTTGATAAGTCTGAATAGCATTCTGCGCGTCTTGTTGAGCCTGTAACTGTTGTTGTTGGTACGCCTGCATCGCGTTTTCCATGTCCGCCTGTGCCTGCGCCTGCGCCTGTTGTTGTTGAAAGGCGTTCTGAGCTGCTTGTTGTTGTTGCTGTTGGTACGCTTGTAACATATTTTGCATATCTATTTGGGCCTGCACCTGTTGGTTTTGGATAGCGTCCTGTCTCGCCTGCTCATTCTGTGCCGCCTGCTGCTGTTGGTATGCCTGGATAGCGTTCTGCATATCCACTTGAGCCTGTGCCTGTTGTTCTTGGATCGCATTCTGCATCGCCGTCTGTTGCTGCTGGTACAAATCTTGCATGTCCGGGGGTGGTTGGGAGGTTTGTGGTTGTGACTGTGGCGGCGGACTTTGTGCTGTCGGTTGCTGTTGGACTTGACCAGTGCTTTGAGTCTGGAGCTCAGATGGGTGTTGCTGCTGTTGGGTCGGTTCCTGGGTTGCACTTTGAGCACCTTGCTGGGGAGGAGGGGTGTTTGGTGGTGAAGGGTGAGAGGGATTGGCTACATTCTGTGCCGTCTGTTGTTGTAAAACCTGGATGGGACTCAGAGGCTGAGGTGCCTGCAGCGGCGGAGTATCATTTTGTGGTCGGGGCTCTGGCATGGAATTCAGCGGTTGCTGGTGCTGAGTAACGATATTTCCAGTCTGTGACACTGGTTGAGGAACCTGTGGCATAAGAACTGGAGACTGTGGTATCTGTTGTGATTGAGTAGTGTTCGGCCCGTTCTGTGCCCCAGTTTGCTGCTGGGGCTGGGGTGTTGAATTAGGAAATTGAGGGATCAGTTGCGCCTGAGGGGAACCTGACCCATTCGGTATCCCTGGCGGTTGAGGGGCCTGGGGCATAACGTTCAGCGGTTGTGGTTGTTGCGTCTGGGCAGTATTTTGTGCTACCTGAGGTACACCATTCACCGACGGGGGCGCTTGCTGCAACTGAATAGTGTTCGAACCACTCTGGCCCACCTGGTGTTGGGGCTGAGGCATCGGGTTTAACGGCTGATTGACCTGCTGCGGTTGACTGGCGCTCAGTCCGTTTTGCGATGCCCATTGTTGTTGGAGAGCTTGCAGGTTTACTGGGTTCAATGGCTGAGGTGCCTGTTGCAGAGGTACGTTCTGCCCATTTGACGTCACTTGCTGCTGCTGCTGAGGAGTAGGAGTCGAGGGGAGGGGATTCAGTGTTGGAAGCTGTGTAGAGTTCGTCCCGTTCAACGTCGCTTGCTGTTGCTGGTAAGCGTGGATCGTATTCTGCATATCCTGATAGATCTTCAACTGTTGCTGCTGTTGAGTGGCCTGGGTAACCTGCGTCGCCTGTGGCTGCTGAGCAGCTTGCATCCCCTGTTGCTGCTGCTGCTGGAGAACCTGCATCACGTTCTGCATGGCAACTTGCTGCTGACCGGTATTTAATGCGCTCAAAGACTGCTGGCCCGGAACACCCGGGTTCAAGGGTAGTTGTTGCGCTGACATTCCGTTCAGCATCGCCTGTAGCTGTGGATTCTGCGCCACGTTTGTCACCGAACCGGCTTGGGCTTGTGGCAATTTATAAACCGTCTGAAGATTAGCCGCAGCCTGTTGCTGAGCAGCCGCCTGGGCCACTGCTACACTCTGTATGCGCTGTATTTCACTTATGAGCGCTTGGTAATTGACCGTCGGCGTCGCTGGCACTCCCATCATCGACGGTCCCTGCAACTGTTGCTGTATCTGGAGTTGCTGTTGCTTCTGTTGTTGAATCAACAGGCCGTTAATGATTGCCTGATAGTTCGCATTAGGTCGCCCCTGAAGGACAGCTTGCAGATCCTGCTCCCCAACACCCAACTCCGCAGGAATATCCGAGAAACACTGCATAAACTCCCCCGCAAGCTCGCTTCTTATCACACTTCCCGCAATAGCGGTTCCCACTCCAGCAAGTGTGCGTGGAGGCACGCCGGTCGCGATATACACTGCACCGCCTGCTATCTTCAATGCAGCCTTCCCAGCAATCTTGCTCGCTTTCCCAAGTTGCTTCAAGACCTTTACCGTCTGTTGTGCGCCCTCCTTCGTCTTACGTGAAGCTACCTCTGCGGTGATTCCGAACACTGCTGGTTGTAAATCTTTAGGTGGAAGTGGTGGAGGCTGGAGTGTCGGGTAACTGGGGTGGATAGACAACACCTGCGGCGACTGCACCGTCACGGAGAACTGAGAATTCGGAGGAGAGGGGTATGGGGGAGGCGCTGAACCTGAGCCAGAGGATAACATTGAATGAGCCGATGTCAATTGATTTAGATTCATAGCGGGAAGGCCCATAGTTCCTGTCATATTTAGATTCATCTGAGACGGTGGCCGTGCTGTCATCATAAGGGAGGGAGTCGCTGATAGCTGCTGTGTTGATACTCCTGCTGTGAACGTCGCCGAGCGTTGATGAAGTTGGGGGATCACAGATGGCGTCGCCCCGGAAGGCTGATAAGAATGCGTCCTTTGAGGATTTGGATGGACGTTTTGAGGGCTGAGTGAGGATGGTGACGGCGTTCCTGAGAACGAGCTAAACGAAGGAGAACTCTGTAAAGAAGATGGACTCGTAGAATACAGTACATTCGGTGATCCAGGATTACTTTGAGGTGAATTATGGAATGACACTCCATTGAAACTCTGGGTTGGGGAAACAGTTTGAGCAGGAGATGCACGCCCTAGTGGTAACAGAGTTAGAATGCTGGGCCTAGGTGAAATTATTCAACTCGAAGACATGCCTAGGAGCGTGGGTCTTGGTAAGGTCGAGGGCAGGTTGTACGATGGCGAACGTCCGGTGTTACTAACAGAACTGGAGTAAAGTTGTTGCGCTAAAGACAATTTGCCACCTGTCGACAGCTGATCCGCTGTTGGCGCGGACATCGTCATGGAATTTGTTGGCGATGATGTCGGCAGTGGAGGGGTAGGCGCAGGCGCGGACGTCCCGGGATGTGTATATGAAATTTGTGGTGGAACGACGGTGATGTTCATGTAGTACCAAGTACCCTTTCTACATACACCACCCCCACAATCAGGTTTGATCTCTTTAGCAAATGCGACAAGAGACTCACTCTCTATCAAAAAACGAGGTCCAACCCACTGGAAGGGGTCTGTTGTCTGGGTTAGCCGGAATCGCGGCCATCGTAGTATTACCAGGGATGAAAATCGGTCACAGTTAGGCGTTCAACGATTAAGTATACAGCAAGGACGGTGCCAGTGTCGTGATGCAGGTTTTTAAGTAGTTGTTGAACAGTAGGTGTTGTAATGAGAACGCCCACATCTGACATGAACCTCTAAAAACGGTGGGAACCGTGGACCTCGGGCCCTGTGGGCCCCCGTTCACCATAATTCAGGTCGAATTCAGGTCCCCTGGTTATCATGACAGGCACAGGCAACCTGAAGGACGTGATTACACTGATTTGGCTGTCGAAAGAGCCGCTCGTCGCCCAAGTAGTAAAGCTTAAAGTTTGATCAATATAAACGGGGAAGAGCTGTCGCTGGCATCGTCCGAAATCACTGGCAGCTGTCAGCCTAAAAATACCGGAATCCCTCCTGATTATCGCATAGCCTTATAGATAATGCAAGCAACAAAAGTCGTGTATCGCCCCTTATACACGGGTATATACATAAGAATATAAATGAGGAACAACGAGGAGGGCGAAAAACGTACAAACTATACGGGTAAATATTTGAAAGGGAGCTGAAACGGCCGCAGGACATACAAATCAAACCACGCTAATCGAGCGATGAATATTCTGGTGTTCTATTCGCCATCCTTCAAGGATCCCAATCACCAGTCGCCTCCATCATCATCATCGAATCCGCCTGCCGGTCATGTTAGCTTCACTACCCTCAAAATAACACGAAGATATGATTACCGTCCATTGCATCTGCAATCAGAAGCCCTCCGAGCAAACCTGCACCACCTGTGATTTGGACCCTAAGTAAGAACTTTGATGATAGCTATAGTCAGTACATACCAGCAGCCATCATCCCGCCCGCGCCCATACCACCGCCCCCTTGTTTTTTAGCGGGTTTTTGCTCATAAACCACCTGCTGGTGGGGCTTCGATCCGGACCCCCCGCCAAGTTTCCCGCCTAGTAGCCCACCAAGTCCACCAAGCATGCCCCCTAGTGCAGAAATTTGAATCAGCACAAGTAAATTAATAGATCGCTAAAACCTGAGTACCCTTGCCACTACCGCCGCCGCTACTACCTCCACCGTGTTGTCCAAGCGCTTGCTGCCAGCCCGGCTGACCGGACTGTTGGCCGTAGCCACCAAATTTATCATTCTGTTGTGGCTGTCCACCCCAACCTCCCTGTTGGGGTGGGCCCCCGTAGCCCTGCTGTGGACCACCATACCCTCCATGGGGCTGACCACCATATCCTCCTTGCGGCGGGCCACCGTATCCACCCTGTGGGGGACCACCATAGCCTCCCTGTTGGTATCCTGGTCCACCACCGCCCGAGCCGCCGTACCCTGAGAATTCGCCTTGTGGATTACCGTAACCATAGCCTCCTGGACTTTTGTTGTCGTTGTATCCTCCATGATTGGGGGGCGGTGGGCCAGCTGGAGGGGCATATTGGCTTGGGGGAGGGGGAGGAGGGCCAAGGGGATGGGTCCAGGTGGTTACTGGGGGATTTGCCCGAGTATTAACATAAAACCTACAAAGTCCATAAATATCCAATTACTTCAAAATACAATCAGATAACAAGAACGTACCATGCTTTATAGCTAGATCATAATTTTCGAATAAGGATCTAGGTGATCGAGATAAGATATGTTTCAGCACGCACTTTGAATCGAATTGCTGTATCCATCCTTCTGGGAGTGCTCGAGTATCTGGATTTACAGACGTATCACTTCCATAGGCTGGGGGAGGTTGCGACATGGTGGAGAGAGAAGAGAAGGGAGGAAATGAGTGGGTACGTATCTACACGGCCTTAATATACGCACTCGTGATACCGAGAGGACCGACACAGCCTCACGCAGCCCGGCTAAAATACGGCCATCGGTCGATCATCCCATGGTCCATGTTAATAATGATTACAGGCACTGTTGCCTTAGATAACAAAGGCTATATACATATCAGCGAAGAGGTAATAACCTATTAGTATCAATGTTAAAACAAAAAGGAGTCAATTACACCGCAGTAATAAAATAAGAGCACAGAGGTGAACCTCCTAAGAGTCCATGGGTCAAGAAATGTTTATGCCTTGGCCGCCCTCTTCTTTCTCTCCTTTTCCTTTTCAAGTGTAGGAGCTACGACTTTGGGTGTTTTGGGTTTCTTAGCGGGAGGCCGCTCCATCTCTTCCTCCGATTCTGAGTTGTCGGAGTCGTCCTCATCGGAATCGCTTTCAGCATCTTTGGGCTTATTCATTCCTGTCTGCTTTTCCTTCTCCTCTTCACCCGTTTCTTCGTCGTCAGAATCTTCTTCCGCACTGGAAGTATCAGGAGTTGCAGGTTTAAGGGGTTGCATTGTTGCAACTGGTGGAGCCGCTTTTGGTGCTCGAGAGCGTGGAGTAGCTTTTTTCGCCTGTATTACCATTAATGATCAGTTGACGGAACACGTTATCAAGGGATGAGACGAACAGCAAGTGCAGCAGCAGCCGCAGCATTAGCGGCCTCAACCTCCTCAGGTGAGCGCGAATCGTATGCCTTTTTCTCTTGTGAGTACTGTTCCTTTGCGCTGGCAACGGCATTGTTGTACACCTGTGGGAATGACGGCATCAATAGATGATAGGAGGGAAGCGACGCGACGCGACGTACCGCCTTGTCCGCGTCGGACATCTCAGCCCATTGCCTCGCGATAATGTTCAGCAATTCAGAGTTCGTGACTCCAGGGTGTTTCTCGCGCAATTCTTTGCGGATCTCGTTCTGATACAAGATATATGATGACGCTGGGCGTTTTGGCGCGTTAGGATCTTTTGGTTTGCGCGTACGCTTTGCGGGTTCGCCATCCTCATCCGCAGCCTTGCGCTTTCGCCCAGCTTTAGCTGGTGGGGCACCATTCTGTTCAGACGCGCCTACACCACCGTGAGCTGCGCTGTGCTGGACCACGGATAGGGTTGACTGCATACCCTGGATCATCGCCGCTACATGGGACGCATCGGGGTGGCTCCCGTCCTGAACCATTTCCGCAAAATGCTCTGCGATGTTTGCACAGTTGCGCATCGCTTCAGCGACGGTGCTAAGACTCATGATGAGCTGAGACAGTCAAGAACAACGATGAGGACGTATATGAGTTTTAGGAGCTTAAAAGGATAATACCTTAAGACGTTGTCTTTCAAAAATTTTATCATCACTCATATTGACTGGGGGGATTTGAGGATTAAGGAAGTTTGAAGGGGGCTGATGGGTTTTGTTGAAACAGCCGTTCAAGTTTTGTTTTTTTGTTGACTTTTGAAATGTCTCACTGACCGTGGGATTTATAAATGAGCTTAAAGCGGGATTTAAATATTACCAACACTATCATTCGTAATGGTTCATCCGTGTGGTAACGAATTTTTCTAATGGGAATTTCAAGCCCTTAATGAGTTTTGTGTTTCATTAACATGTGCTCGCACCCCTTGAAAATTTGAAACTGCTTTTATGTATGGCGCCGACATCGATGTGCTGGGGGTTTGCATTTTGGGGTTATTTAATGTTGTTAGGGCTCTAGTGACAGTTATGGCGTTGAGCATGAACACAATAGGCCAGAATTATATTACTTCGCTTACCTGAAGCGATTATAAATGCGAAATTTGAAACGGGTCTAGTCGTACATCGGTTTATGATTTGTTGTTACATAGCAATGAACGTGGCATATTAGAAGGCACAGTTGTTGACATTTAGGGATTTGTGATCAAGATTAAAGACCAAGTGTGGGAATCTGAGTTTGAAGCGGAATACAACTTGAGGGGTACAGGCAAATCGCAGGCCAGCGCTTTCAACGTCCCAACGACATAAAGGCCGCAGACCAGCTAGCACAGCGGTTATCCTTCAAGAAACTGGTTGTGTGTGTCCATAGCAGTCGCGAGCACTCAACTGTGCCAGCTTTCCTTCAATTAGCGGTTGTTTAGTTGCCGTATAACCACGCCTGAGCCTCGAAAAAAAAAAAAAGTCACAAAAAAGAGACGATGGAGAATTTATACACGCAATGGGTCCAGCAGCCACAACTGCTGTCAGATCCGAGCCACCAACATGAAACGAGGCCGTCAGCGACTCTTGCAGACGATTGGCCTAAGGATCGCTCCACAACGACTGCGACGACAGGTGCGGCAGGTTCGCCTATAGCCGGAGGGGGAACTGCCATGGACATCAGTGATTTTACTACTCTGGGGGATATGGGAGGTAAGCACCAAATTCCATCGACTTGCAGCATATGCGTGTTTCTCGAGGCGCCATACTAACCGGACATATACAGGGGCAACGACATCAACCCCATCCCTGTCATCCCCACCACAAACGTTCTACACCCCATATTCAAACAGCTACTTTGTGCAATCCCCGTACACCATGTCGTATGGCTCGGCATGGCCAGGTCTTCCTTTGTCCAACTATTCCAGTTTGAATGGTGCCACAACAAGCTCGTCCGCGGGGTCCTCGTCACAACAGCAGCAGCAAATGCAACCAACATTACAACCGAAACCTCAATCCCAGCCACAATCCCAGCTTTCGCAATCCCATCAAGCGACACCCCAGCCCATGTTGATTGAGTGCGTGTATACCGATCTACCGAGATCAGCTAATTTTACCTGTGTATTAGCCCCGCCTTGACCACGACAAATGGCTCAAGTTCAAGTAATATGCAACACTATCCTCAGGCTAATTATACTGCACAATCATCACAACCACAACGAAATCCATATCAATACAACCAGCATATACACCAAGCGCTACCTTACACCCTTCCGACAACATATTTTACATCATCGCATCTTCAACAACAACAACCGCAAGGCACACTCTCTCCTCAAGCTCTCCACTCACCTTCAAGCGCATTAATGGGATCTTTAACACCAACGTCATTTTACTCACAACCTCCACCAGTGGCTTCTACTTCACAAAAGCCCACTATCACACCACAAGAGCGCAAACAACGATTTCGGAGTAGTCTTGAACCTCTCCTAGTACCTAGTGCTTTCAGCGGTGCTCAAGCTGTCTACACTCTCGTAGAAAAGATAGCAGATTATGGATCACAAGATGTGGATGCCGGTACTCGTTTGGAAATCCTTACCAAGATTAGGGACGGTGCAGGGAATCATTACTTTCGTGCTTGGGCGGAGAATGCCACAGCTATTGACATAACGCGTGAGTGGCTGAAAGCGGCGTTTACGGCAAAGAGCGACAACTCGCTCGTTGAGACTATTATGCCGCTGCTACATGTGAGTGGAACCAGCGTGCCACGCCATGAAATAGCAACAGCTCATGCAAACGACGCTTCTTTTCCCTTCTTGTAGATTATAGACCGGTTACCGATGACTATCGATTCTTTAAAGGCATCAAAGCTCGGGAAAATTGTGGTGAAACTCGTAAAGGACCCACCAACACCGGGTGAGTTAATTTCCTTTCCGTTCTCCGCTCCCGAAGTCGTAAAGTTATTCCTATCATCCTTGTTGCTGCGCCCATGTGTTCCGGGTGGTCCGTTGTGTTTAATGTACCTCTATCGACGTTTTGAGAGAAGCGTACTACAATATATGTATCTGACTCATTTTTTGTGTTTTTTTTCTCATCGTCTTGCAAAACGCAGCGATCAAGGATATGGCTGGAAATGTCGAGCGAAAATGGCGACAACTGGTCAGCGTAGCTAATGACGGCGATGGTGAGTCACGTCAGTCCGAAATACGAAGCCCCTAATCAAACCGCCACACTGTAGATGCTCGGCCGAAGAAGCGAAAGCTCAATGAGACCGCACCAGCAAAGCCTTCCGCTCCGCCCAAGAAACCCGCTGTCGGTACTGCATCGTCAACGAAACCTGTGGTGGTCAAGAAGGAAGTCAAGCCTGTTGTGACGGCGGTTAAGGATGCGAAATCGGATTCTTCATTTTTCTCAACACCTAAACCGAAGCCCAAATTACCGAGCTTCAAGAAGGGGGCACCAGTTGTTCAGGTCAAGCGGGAGCCTGGCACAAACGTGGCTCAACCGTCATCTGTAGACCCTTTCCAGGAAGTCCTCAAATCCATGACACGGACACGGAAGGACTCCCCTGCAGCATCGACGCCACCGTCAGGTGCCGCAAGCACGCCTCCACAGAGTGGTATCACCAAGAATGGTAAAAAGAAGAAATCAGTGACCTGGGCACCCGAGAGCCAGCTTGAGTCGATCCGTCTCATTGAGAAAGCTGTCTATGACGACGATCCCGTAGATGTCAGCTGCTCGTTCTTATTCGCAGCATTTGTATTGTACATTAATATTTTTCCCATGCTTTGCGGCTATTTTTTACACAGGGTCCACATACATCGCACAGTTACCGCGAATTGGATCGAGGAGAGGGAAATGCACTACATGCACATATATTTGAGGAGACGGTTGATTGGGCTGAACCCATTCGTAAGCAATCACAAACCCTACAAACCCATCATCTCAGGCCTTGACGGTTATTTATGAACAGTGATGGAAGTGCCAATTGACATTGAAATTCGGCCCCGGGGAGAAGGAAGTGAGGAGAAGGTAACGCAGGAGCAAAGGGAGCAAACGGCCCTTACCGCATTATACATGTCGTTTGCACATATCCCCGACTCTCCCGCCGAACCATCACACGTGATCCCAGAAGAAGATGTTGACAAGGAAGTAAAAATAATGACTTCGGGTCCTGAAGTCGATGCCATCTTTTGGAGTGGCGGGCCTATATCACCCGTTTCTCATGTCGCCTCCGTTGCGGATCTCGTAGGTCAGCTTGCAGTGGGTAATATGGATCCAGCAATGGGAGGGGCTTCATTTAATGGTCAGGGCTTGGATCTCAAAGCAGTTGGTCTTGACGCGAGTGCGACCCTATCTGCAGTGCAAGCTCTTCCTCAAGAGCAGCTGCAAGCGCTCCTTCAACAACTGTCAGCACCAACAATGTACCCACAAGGCGGCCAGCCTGCCTATAATGGTACCGATCAGGCTTGGCCGACTCAGGCCGGCTTTCCGACCGAATATGGGCAAGGGTTTCATGATGACGCCGGCTGGTCCTCGTCAGATGGCAGAGGGCGAGGGGGTGGTCGCGGTAGGGGCCGCGGCCGGGGAAGAGGCGACGATGCAGGAGGATATAGACACATTAAAAGAAAACCATGCAGTTTCTTTGCAGCAGGAAGGCGAGCATTGCACCTAAAACCTAAAATGAGACAACGACTGATATCACCTTGTGAAACCAACAGATGCAAATACGGTGATCAGTGTGACTTTGCCCATGAAAATTTCTCCTAAAGGCGTTAAAGCCTGGCGCTTCATTCAGTGGAAAGGGTTCATACGTTATAAAACATCTTATGTCTGTATACATTATATCGCACGTTTCGAGCAACAATAAGGAATGCAAAATCAAACACTCATCCTGAAAGTATCATCACTGCCAAGAGAATGTGGGCTTATGTATTAATGAAGCTATAGGCTGACTCTCGTAAGATGTTCCTATTACATATACGTTGGGCTGGCCCGCGCGTCTAAGGCTGAGACCTGGTGGGAGGGGAGAATGAGGATGGGTCTAAAAACACAGCCCTGATAAATATGACTCAGGTACACGGGTCATCCTATGTATGTCCTCAACGTGCTCACGTAGCACGGGATTGACAGGCACACCCAAATAATTGACGTTTCTCAAAACTTCGACGATCATTTCAATTAGACGCTTTCCATCACGTTGCTATGTACTTCCAGAGCAGGACAACGGAATGAAATCACCCGCATAAGGCGATGAGAGTCTACGAGGTTTTAAATGATGAGAATATAGGAGGAAGGCACATACTTACCATTCATCCCGCTCTTGAAAAGCAGCGTCCAGGATGTCATGGTACATTTCGTCGACAGGCCTTCGGGGAATGATGTCACTCAGGGCCGATTCCCAGCGTTGAGACCACAATGCATCTCTGTGTATAATCATGGTCTCCCAAAAATCAGGGTACCATCCGAACGTGTCCCAATCGATTACGGCCAATATTTTGGCCCCCGTTGGCTCCATGAGAATGTTCCGACAACCGAGGTCGCCGTGGGAGAGAATAGCAGCGTAAGAATCTGGATTATCCAGTGGTTTATCGAGACCAGAGCGAGTGACCCAATACGCATGAAAATCTCCAATCGATTTGAAGGCGGAGCGGGGCACGACATCTGCAGTTTCCCAGGGGGTTGGTCGGAAGAAAACGTTCCTATAAGCGCCGCCCTTCCAGAACCCCAATCCCTGATTAGGGGGGAGGGTGAGTGACCGTATTTGCGCTATAAAGTCCATGAGCTGCAAGGCGACATTGCGAAGCTGTTCATTAGTTAATTTGGCCCGTGCGAATTCGAGAGTTGCTGCTTTGATGTATTCCATGACGATAAAGACCGTGTCGTCGCGCTCAAAGGCCATTATGACCTTTGGAACAGGGATATTCGTGTGGAGTCGAACGTACTCCATCACCCGTGCTTCCTCGATACTCATGAACGGGACAGGGGCGTGCTTGACGCACCGACCGTCATACAGGTCGTGGAAGATGGCAAAAGGCTTGCCAGATGTTCGCTTGGCGTTTTCCAGTTTCTGCATCACATCTTTGATATTGTCCTCGGAGGGATCGAATGAAGCAGAAGTTTCTGAGAATAATGCTGTGTTAGCTGACATTTGACATTTACCAAAAAAAAATATAGGAAAACCTTTCACCGTGGAACAACCGTCAGATTTCATCAATCAAATCCTTGGGCCCGTAGGTCCAAGTAGAGCCCAAATTTATTTGTGCTAGACTGCAATGAGTATACCATTCATCATGACCGTGGAGCACTCACCTCAGTGGCTATCCCTCGTAAAGACTTGCTGCAAAGCCACAATGATCGGAAGAATCGGACTTTTGCCTTGCGGCAATGACGATCGTGAACAAATAGTTCAACCTATTTCTGAAATTATAACAAAAAATTGAAATAAATAATTGAATACTTATGTGATGTCTGAACTCGGATGACTGTTGGAGTCCGACGGACCAACGATTAATACAACAAGTTTATATAGACTTCAATGATCTTGTTGTGCTTTTATGACCAGCCGAGCGAACAACGAGCAGCTATAATGGTATAATGGCCACCTGGCCCACATCTAGACTTGCGTATGTGGATAAGTACGGGTAGTACTTGGGATACTTGTCGTAATGTTGTCCCTACGGCTTGGCCTGGTTACATTCGAACTCTCAGGGCATGTGGACGCGCAACTAAGAGGATTTACTCATGACCTCTGGCAGTAAAATGAACCATGCAAGTCGCTGTGAATTCGAGAGTCGAAGGTATACTTGATAGCTTATGTAATTTATCGACGATCTCCCCAAATGGCTAGAGCTGGTTAACTTCGAACCTCAACAATCTCGTACATAGACTTTCGACTTCAGATATCCTGCTTTACTGCAAAGAAAAATCTATCGCAAACATTCATCAGACCAGTTATCAATATCTTTCATTGATCATCTCAGTACTGGGGGCCGTCTAGATCACCGTTGGCGAACGGTTGCCCAACTCAGCCCATCTATTCTTGCCCGTTGCACCGTAACTATCAACAGATAGGACCTTGCTACTGCTAAAGCTTTACTTGTCTTTCTCCTGAACGTACGGTAGGTCCTCTACACCATCTCGTGAGTTTGTAGTTGTACTCAGATAAGCTCCGCTGGCCGCACCGCTCAGGCTCAGCCAAGCTAAAGGCCAGGTCTGAATTCCCTTGTGCACCAACTTTACTTGCAGGATGAGCGAATACCTCGATGACATGGGGAAGCCGCCGGGAAAAAAGCCCCCGAACCAGGTTGATCATTTATACAAGGAGCGCGATGAAGTTCTTGCAGTGGTCCTTTTCGTCACGCGCTCCAGTATCAGACCATATAATCCGCGCAACAACCACTGGCTCATAGCATGGGAGCTGGGAATGTACGGCACCAATCCTATCCACCGTAGAATTGCGGTCGTTCAAGAAGCCGGGGTCGATCACCTGACAAACTGGGGCCCACTCACAAAATCTGCCTCGAATGCCACTGTGACAAAAACCATTGGAATACCATTAAAGAGCATGACTCTGGAAGAGAGGCAGAAGCTGGAGGAAATTGCGGTGAATACTCCGGTGTTAAGGCCGGATGGGGAGTGGAACTGTCAAGACTGGCTCATATCAGTTTTTGAGAAGGCAGAGGAACGAGGAATTATAACGAACGAGGAATGGAGTGCCGCAGTGGAGGAGGCCATGAAAGTTACAGAGTGATTTTCCTATTTGCAAATCAGCAACAGGGAATGTCCCTGGGAATGCCCGAAGTCTTTTCTCCGCTGACTGCACCGAGATGCCGACGATAAATCAAGCAATCCCATTCACGTACAAGTAGTACTTTGACCATGGATCGGAAATCACTCAAGCAACAGAACTTTTTTTTTTTGAGTGTGGAATGGGTCTGTAGGTAGTTAATACAAAGTACAAGGGATATAAATAAATATGTCGCGATAAAAGAATATGGTAAATCCACGTAGATAGCGTAAGGTAAGATACAATCTAGACATCACAAAACTGGAAGTAGAAGGAGTAACGTGGGCACAAAAACCGGAAAGCAAGATATAGAGATCCAACAAGAGCGATAACTATGAAGGGGCAAGCATCCTAACTTCCACCAGTAGTCGTTCGACCTCTTTTTCTGGTAACCCGCTTCTGGGGAGGCTGGTCAGGAGTTGTTGTCGGTGATGTTACGTCAGATGCTTGCTTGCGTTTGAGCGACGCATTTGCAAGAGCTGGCGTATTTGTGGTTGTGCCAGACGATACTGATGGGGATGCCGCGGTTACGGAAGAAGATGCGGATGCCTGATTTTGTTGTGGTATCGTTTTATGTTGTTTTTGAGGCGAGTTGCTCGCTGACGGAGGGTTTTTCGGAGAATTCAAAGATTGAGTGGTCGAATGGGCACCAGAAGGGTTAGTAACGGAAGGTGGGGCGCTGGAGTACAATGTCACAGCCGGTGTGGGGGGAACATTATTGATGTTGCCATGTACAGATGTAAACGGGTGATTATTTTGCAGATGACTATTGACCATGCCACCATTGATCATGTTGGGCTGCGGATTCGGAATGAAAGGTTGCATCTCGCGTATTCTCGAAGCGAACTTGTTCAGAGCCTCTGGTATGAAACATTGAGCTTTGGGAAAAAAATGTGGAAATGAATATACTCACCAAGTGGGCCTAGCGATGACTCATTTGAAAAAGATATAAGATCGGCCATTTGGCCGACACTTTCTGCTAGCTGTCGGGACGTCAGATAATATTAAACCTATGTAAAATTAACAGCTTACTTCAAGACATCTCATAGTAGCCTGAGGTATTCCAAATGCATTGACAGGCTCCCCGGGTATCGAGGCACGCTCGATGGTCACACGAGGTTCCTCCCACTTCTTGTCATCTTCTAATTGTTGTTGATTAACACCACTGTTAGGAGTTGGCGTAGAAGGATTTCGGGGGTGTAAATGGGGAGTCTTCGGGGGCTCCACAACTCGAGTCCCAACCACAGACTCGAGGGCAATGTACTTGTCATGAAAATTGGCATCAAATTGGAAGTCTTCAAACTTGAGCACAAAATGAGGTGGCGATTGAGAAGCCTGAGCGCTACCAGGTGGGTGAGTAGAAGTGATAACCACGTGGGCGGTAAGTGGTCCGCGCAGAGTTACTGTGTAACCATTGTGGTATTTATAGGTCCACACTGCGGCGACACACTCAACAACAGCATGCCCTTGTGCGTACATCCTCTCCCTTGCGCCATCAAGTGTAAGTGTCATAGATTTAACGCCTGACTGGGTGGTCACGAGAAAAAACCGGGGAAGGATAGGAACGCCAATCTCTACGAGAGGATCCGTCAAAAGGAGACTTGGTGTATATGTGGATGACTGACCAAAAGGTTTTGCTTCATTCCGTTGATTATCCTTCCACAGTGTGAATTTCATCACAGCTTTTGGTGTAAAATATTCCTTGACGAGTTCATTCCACCACGAAAGTTGTAGTTTCTGCGTCAAGAACGTCAATAATCTGGGGATTGCTAAATAATCTTGAAGATCTTTACGGTTTTACTTTCACTAGCCAGAACTCCACTAAACTGCAATAGTCGGATAAGCCCTTGTCCACTTCCTAGGCTTAATGTTCTTTTCAAACCAAATATCAGTTGAGATGATAGAACTAAACGTAAAATCTAATTACACGTTCTGTGGACCTCGCGGTATAGTGGCAACTCCGGAGGGTGGCGTATCCGAAGGAGCTTGTGATGTTGGTGGATTAGTAGGAGCAGAACTGGCGGGTGGCGGAGGCGGCCTCGGAGCGATGGCCTGCTGTGGAGCAGTCCCAGATATCTGCATCTGGTGACCTGGTGGTGGGCCGCTTGGATGAGAATGACTTAATCTGGGACCTGGCGGTGCTGGAGGTAATTGGGGTTGAGATGGTCGGGGTGTGTGGGTCTGGCGTCCAGCTTGAGATGAGGGCCTCGGTATTGCCTGTGGCTGGGATGGGGGGCGCTGAGGATTAGAATTCATGTGATCCGGGTGATGGGGGGAATGATGCTGATGTTGCTGGGGTGGCTGGGGTGGGTGTTGCTGTTGTTGGGGGAGAGGAGGGTGGTGGTTATTGTGAGATGGCGGACGAGGGGGAATATTTGGGGGATGCATGAATTGGCCTGAGTAATTCTCAGGTGAAGTATTCATCTGCTTGTACTGTTGGGCCGGGGTTAGATGAAATCCAGGACGAGTTGGAGTTCCACTGGGGGTCCCAATTCCAGGCATGGGTTGGGGCATGTCGGCCATAGGGATGGGAGGTGGTGGCGAAGGGCCAGGACCAAATCCAAATGGTCCGTTCGGCATAGGATTGTTGTGCGGTTGTCCAAATTGCGAATTTGAGAAGTTCATATAGGGCATTTGCCCATTGTCGGGGGTCATTTGATTCTGAGGGCGGTTAACTGGAGTATGAGAAGGTCCGGGTGTAGCCATTGGTATGTTGGGCGTATGTGATCCGGCGCGAGGGGATGGTTGTTGATGTTGAGTCGGCATCGGAGGATTTTGAAATTGGTTTGAAAGGTGTGCTCCCATAGGATGCGGAAGGGATGCGGGCTGTGGCAAACTACCCATGAGTTGAGCGGATCCCGTACGCCCAGGGACCATTCCAGGATTAGCGCCTTGCCGGTTCATCGACATAGGCATTTCTGGGGGCATTTGGCCCGGCATATGGTGTTGCAACATGAACTGCTGCCTCATTTGGGGCATCTGCGGTCTCATGTTGACATTTGCCTGTGGGCCCACACCCATACTTAAACTGTTCGTGACTCCCGGAGACATACCCGCAAGAGGTCCTGAAGTGGGCAGTTGCGGTTGGGAAGATACGCGTCGGACAGCGGGGGTTGGATGTTGCATCATGCCCCCAGGAAACCCCATATTGTGGGGCATACCAGGCATCGGAGGAGCGGCGCCACTGGGCATTGGTCCCCCTCCGGGATTCATCATCGGCTGGCCTCCAGCCTGTCCCTGACGTGGCTCCATTGGCCTTTGTTGGGGACCCCTTGATTGCGGCTGCATTTGCATGTGGTATCGCTGTTGTGCTTGCTGCTGCGAAGGATGTATGGGATTGCCTGGATTTCCCATCATCATACCAGCATTCGGGTTGGGATTGGAGGGCATGCCAAGATGGTTCTGACCGAGTTGTGGTTGTCCTGGTGGTGGAGGATTCTGCATGAAAGAGGGTCCGTTCATGAGCATTGTTGATTGTTGCATGCCCTGTCTCAACATATCTGGTCGAAGGTTCCCGGTCATCTATACAGGGAAAAAATGGAGCAAAGGTCAGTATAAAACTTCAGCAATACGGCATTTCTAGCCTTAGAAGGCAAGAAGAAAGGGTGAAGGGCATAAATTGTGCCAGAAACGCACCTAACAGCGAGAAGATCCAGAATACGGACTTGCGAGAAATCTCCGATGATCGGCAAGAATTCGTCGACAAAAACCAGCTAAAAAGCGGTGGTTGTAGCAGGCAATGAGGCTAGAGACCACTTAAGCCGAGGAGAACGTCCGGAGTAACGACTGAAGGCAGAAATGTTGCGGGGAGAGCCCAACAGGACGGTGTGAGCGCTGTGTTGAACGGTCACCACGTGGCTGCGCTCACCCAATTTCCCCCTTTTGGGAGTTTTCGTTTTCGTCGCTTATTCCTTACTTTTTCCCGTCCTCATCCGCTTATCACTTGCTGAGGGACAAGCTATGGTTAGAAAACTAAAGTATCACGAGCAGAAGCTGCTCAAAAAGGTCGATTTCTTAAATGTAAGTTTACTTTTGGAATATAACTCGTCAAGTTACGAGAGCTAACGTCAACAGTGGAAACAAGATGCGAACCTCCGAGAAATCAAAGTAATGCGCCGATATCATATCCAGGACAGGGAAGACTATCACAAGTATGCATCGAGACTGGGACTTCTTTCCAACGATATTAATTTCTACCTGCCTAGATACAACAAACTTTGCGGATCGCTGCGCTCTTTTGCCCATCGCATTTCGCTACTTCCTGCCCAAGATCCATTTCGCGGTCGCATGGAAGACCAGCTGCTGTCCAAGCTGTATGATATGGGCGTTCTCAATACAACTGCCAAGCTCAGTGATGTGGAGAATAAGCTGACTGTTTCTGCCTTTTGTCGCCGCCGACTTGCGGTTTTTATGTGCATGTCAAAGATGTCCGAGACTGTGAGTGCAGCGGCCAAGTTCATTGAGCAAGGACACGTTCGTGTAGGACCCGATACAATCACAGATCCCGCATATCTTGTGACAAGGTGTGTTATATTTAGTTCGTACCGAGTTAATGTTGAGATCGTCTTCAGGCACATGGAGGACTTCGTGACTTGGGTAGACACTTCGAAATTGAAAAGGACTATTCTGGAGTACAATGACGAGGTGCGTTTTGGTTTTATGCATGTCAGGGTATGGATTAACGTCTGAGTAGTTGGACGATTTTGACCTTCTGTAACGACTTACGACCTCTGACAATGACGGTACGATGCAAGTCGATGTCGATCCCAGGTAGTATACTGGGATTTCCAAACGTCACAGGTCCTTGGGGACACAACACTAGCATGTCAATTTCTGGGGGTTACCCATGTTCGCTAAGGCACGACATATCGACGTTCTGAGCACCTTTTTGGTACGCGGATCTCCAAAAGGGCCTGCTCGTACGGGACAAAATAACATACCATTCCTATGTTTGCGCTGATTATATCAAAAACTCTTCGCGTAGTAAAATATCCCAAACTTTGTTTTCTTTTTTTTTTTTGGTGGAGCGCGTCAACCGGAGGTTGGCTAGAGTTTAGCAACTGACTAAGTCAGTCCTTCACTCTCGCTAGTTCAACAGGGGGTTTCACCCGATATTTTCTTGAACCCTAAGACCCTAGTGAAATACCTTTATGTACGCTGGTTAAGACAGTGTGGGACTCGAAATATTGGTGACAGTTTCCTGTCAGCAAGATTTAATACCCACTAAAACACTAGACTGCCGAATCCAATCTTTTGGCAGATTTTCTTCATCCTTGAGGATTCCTTCCCATGTGTCTAATACCAGTGTTTCTTTGATGGCCTTCTTTCCAAATTTGGAGCGGTTTGTTTGTAGTTTGTCTAGTTTGAGGCGGGTATTAATGCACTGGAACCATTTGTTTTCTAATTCTCTTTTGGTGTGGGAGGTGTTCTGTAGGTTGTCATTCTGGAATACCTTTTCACATCTTATTTTCCATATTAGATGGGCTGTTTCTGAGATTATGATGGCATAAAGTCTGTTTTTTCCTGGTTGTGGTTTCCCTCTGGTTTTGAAGTCAGCAGTGTTGCAGGCAAGTAAAATATCCCAAACTTTGAATTGAGCGTTATTCAGTTTCGTCACCGTGTAACCAACAACCACCCTTGCCAGAAGTGTGGCTACACAGAATGAACTAACACACATATCAGGATGGAGCGACTCTTGCTTCCCCACCCTCTTCATGAATAGCTGTTCCAAAATCACCCTTGATTGAAGCTTGATTGCTCATCTTGATATATATGCATATGTGAGCATCCCATAATAATTAGGCCCTATAAACTCTTGTTGGTGGTGGCCCATAAATTTGTTGAACGCCACAGGAAACAACTTGAGACAAAAGAAGATTACAGAATGTGGGTGGCTGGTCAGTACAGTAATCCATCTGTTGGTTATGTATTTTATCTCTTTGAAATTTTTCATGACTCCGGTATATACATATACAATGCTTCAACGTCAGCGCCAGGTATGGCCTGATGGTGCGGCTTGCAAAACCCACGTTGAAACAGCCAGTGAGATTTCTTTGATTAGGGTGACACATTTTTTTTCATGGGACTAGCACATTCTGCCCACACTGTGTTGTCATTGTTGACGCGATCCAGTATACTCTTCAGCTTTAGCTACATATGATATTCGAGTCTCGCCCCCCAGATTAATTTTGATATATATATACTGAGGGAATTTAGAATGTTTTGTATCACCAAAAATTAATTAATGTTAGCTGGCTGACCGTGAGCATTGTTTTGGAACACCATCAGATAAACAACTGTGGTTAGATATATAAAAACTTAAGGTCTGTATTAAATATTGTACCAATTATAAAAGACTATACCAGCGTGCTCACATCCCTTTTTCATGTCATATTATTCATCATCATCATCATCTTCCTCCTCTTCCTCATTGTCATTGCCGTCATCATTGTCAAGCCTCACCTCCAGGCCTGCGTGCGCGGCGACACTATATAATACATGAATATCTGTATTATAGTGACGTGGCTGCCTTCCCACCCATCGAACAAACACATCCAGTTTGTCTGCTGGAGAATTTTCTCTGATTGCACACCTTGAAATGTGAGTCCTCATATAGAGTGTACGGTCTCGAATGTCCACATTCATATTCTCATTAGCACAATGAATTGCCCACAACACCTCCCGGAACCTGTAAGAAAATCAGAGGGGGTCCTTGGGACTTGTGAAAAATATAGGGACTCACTCATCAATATGGCAATCAAGCATTTGCCAGTTCAGAATTTTGTTTAGTCGCCATTTTACTATTATTCTGCCTGGGTCCTGGGCTCTGCCTCCAGCAGCTTCAGACATCCATTTTTCATTGTATGGTTGGAGCGCATCAATAGCTTCAAAGCCATACTCAACCAACGCAGCTTTGACGGTGTTATTGACAAAATCCATGAAGCCCAGGGAGACGACAAGTGGAATCACAATATCATGTTTTGATGACAGCAAAGCTTTGATAGAATCCACATACATCGTCCGTGCAGCCCCCCTAACATGGACCTAGGAATTATCGCGCAAGTTACACTCGTTCATTTCTGCTGAATCTAGTTCATGACTGTTGAACCAATTAATTGTTGCCTTGAAATATTGGGCATTGAAGCTTTTGTCCCAATCATACCTGGTACGCAAGTGCTTTAGTGATCCGTCAAATTAGTGACACATCTCCTACACTAGTGTATCATCATATGGAGTGTTGAATTCATTTCCGTAAGCTTCTACAGCAAAAACATTTCTGTATGACACTAGGCTTTGTTTTAGACTGAATGATCTCAACACGCAAGAGTTCAAAGACGTTACTGGATCCTTCCGTCAACCTCTGCTTCCCACAATGCAACATGCCTCATGAAAAGCTCAAAACTCGTTAAACAGCTTTGACCCAGAGGTTCCGAAGTGTTCTGGCTATATGGCTCAAGCATTGCATTTGAGAAGAGCGGAATCTCTCTCACAAGTTTGGCACCCATTGCTCTGCGAGTTAGGTACAACCCTTTCCCGCTCTCATCCTTAAAGTGTCCGTGTCCCCATTTCAACATCAATGCTATAAATTCACTGGTCCACACACCTGCTGCCTGGGCCATTTCAGCAAGGTTTAAGGGTGGAGTCCGAAGGGGTGTTCCTCGACTTATAGATTTCACTTGAGATTGGGTTCTATAAGTTTCAAGTGTTGCCTGATATGAATGGAGTATATGGATCCCATAACCTATATCAGCATACTTGAAGACACTGGTGGGAAGGGAAATCTGTAAGGCTAGATAATCTAAGACCTCAATCCTATACATACCGTTGATCCCGAGTGACCTTGCGATCACCGAGATAATGCCCATTGATTAAATCCATAGTGAAGACATTGAACTCTGCTTGAGTAAAAATAATTTATTGAATAGACATGCTCAAGAAAGGAAGCACAAACTCTCTAAAGCCCTGGTACACCACAGGAGGGCCCAAAAATTAGTGCCGTCATATCCTACAGCACAAATTCCAAGGTTGAAGTTCAGCAACACTTCTCTTGGAGAACCTATCAGCTTCAGCACAATCTGAATCCTCCGCCGTGGCCATTCACTGTAGAATGTGATTGTTTGTGAGTTCCGCATGACCAACATTGATGAATGCAATTTCTCGGGTAGGTTAGAGCAGTAGACTCCCTCAATATGGTTAATCTTCTCATTCACTTTGCTAGGCCCTAAACCATAGATATACATATCAATATCAGATGAAAACCATTGTTCAGAATGGTTTGATTTTGAATACTCAGGGTGGTCTTTTGGTACAGGAGGGCAGAGGAGTGTTCCAAGAACAAAACCCCCAGTGATGAAAACATTATACCAGTCCAGACCCATCAAAGCATTGTCTGTCATTCTCTCCCACATTGACTTGAAGGAGGTGAGAGTGGGCTGGAGATATATTGTATTGGTGTGTTTTTGGTGAAGAGTGATGTACCCTGGAAGCTCATCCAGGGAAGGACAACTTAATTTTAGGGCAAAAATGTCTCTCTCACATCCTAGTTTCATCGCATTTGGGTTGATATAGTCAAAATGACCAATGGAAACAAGACCATACTTCCAAGTAGGGCCACTTGAGACATCTTGTAGAAGGGAACACAGGAATATTTCATTCCGGAGAACCCTAAGGTTCAGGTAATGAGAAATCACATCATAAAATAAACTTTCAAAGCCCAAGACTTGCCATTCATCAATGTTAGGGATCATTTGATCTTCACCAGAAACCTTGGCTCTTTTCTTTGCCCAACCACTCAATGGCTCATCATTGAAAGGTGACAATTCAACAAGTGAACTACCTGCACACCTCACGGTGTAAGGGAGCTTTTCCCAAGTATGAGCTGATCTAATGTTCCCTATGCCCACTGCTCCAACTATCATATGCCAATCCTGTTCAGGATACTCCCTGAGGTGTTCTTTGAATTTGATCTCATCCAAAAAAGTTTCATATATTTGAGTTTGTTCTAAGTGAACATTGGGTTTCTTTTGCAAAACTTCCCAGAGAGATAGTTGTAAGTTGATGGCCGCTGTCCCTATGTTGTAAATGTCCTAGGTGTGTGACAGGAGCTTTTTGCAAAGGGGTTCAGATGCTGCTGTTCCAATGGCAGGGTATTTGCGACCAGAGTAAAAGTTCATTTCTAGATCTAACACACATCATTGTCATGACTCTTGTGACTACCTATAATCCAACGATTTATAACAACAAGTACTTACTTCCAGGTCCAAATTGAGGCAAACAAAAATTTTAGCTTCTGAACAATAGTGAAAGTGTCAAAGGTTGCAACACACACGTAAAGAACGAGTCTGGAACGCACTAACACATTGAGGAGGGGGAAAACCACTGGGCTATTTGCAGGGTCAACACATGTTTTATATAAATGAAGTAGCTTCATGCACATGACCAGCATGCCGGCAGGTTCTAGATTGCTGCACTGCCACTTATGGGTTTTGTTTCCTAAATACAATTGCAACAATGATGACATCAGGGAATTGAAACTGTTCAGTCAACGCCATGTAACCAGTCTGTAACTCAAAATTTTGATAGAAAAGGGGCATACATTACACCATAGTTTGTAACTTTTGATATTTCTATGTATTGCAAAGCTGGATCTGCCAGGAGGTACCTCAATTTCAACTGTGGTCTTTAAAGCCTAATATCAATGGATATTCTACTAACATTGAGGAGAGTGCTCATTTGATAAGTGGTTGACTTATAGGGAATTTCTCTGTAGGGTGTCATTGACATTTGCATTCTTGAAAGTCACATCACATTCAGCCTAATTCCCAAAAAAGCAAAGAATTTCACAACATTATAAGACACTTGTAATATGGCACTAAGGAGAGGGTTATTTACACTAATGGGGCTCAATTCTGCGGCTCAAGGAACCTTATACAAATTTTGCTCAAGTTGAATTGATCCCCCTTATTGTTACGGCTGTTAGGCCTTATCCTCTAGATCAAGATCAATCGTCATTTCGATAAGACCATCGACGGTATAGTCTGACGTCTATAGACTTCCTGATATGAAGGAAGAGTCTGTCTCCTGGTTCTAAGATGCACTACCCCCTTTTGAGATGAGTAGGATCGAGCTGCGCGTCGAGATTGTAGAGAATATGGTATATTCAGCTAGGTCAAGCTGAGGACTATCTACTACATTATGGGGTATATATACAAGGCTCGAAGAAGCATGATGAGTAATGCTTCGAAGAGGGATAAGCGCTATTGGTAAGTATAAATATGGCGCTGAGTAACGATGTGAAATGTGAGTGTAATAATAGAGTTGATGAGAACGAAATGGGGAATAAGGAGATATGGGAAGAAGAGATAGTCTAAAGATTGGACTATGCGAGATACAATGATAAGTAAAGATGGGAAGATAAGGAAAAAGGTATAGTCCAAAGAGAGAAACTGTAACATTACCCCCCTTCTATCCTCGAAGCGTCCTAGCTTTGAAAGCTACTCTCTGTCCATGTTGTGGTCGCCCTCTTCTCCAAAGAGGTAGTCATCGTAATCGTCATAGAAATCCTGTCCGGCATCTTTATCTCCTACTGGCATGCGTTGTCTATTTGGTGGCGGAGGTGTGTTTTGCGCGATGTTGACGTTCCAGGATGGCTGGACTGGGCGAGCTCCCCATTTCCAGTTGATAAACTGGCCATAGGTCATAGGTGGGGGGGGGGGGCGAGGACAATGTCCTTCTAGATGTCCAGGGCTCGTCCGTTGGCAATCGTCGCAGGTGTACTGCGGGCAGTTTGGTTTCTCGTGTCCTGTCTTAGAGCACCAGTCACAGTGGAGGTTGTCGATGTCGATGGGATTTCGCGAGGTCCCGGCGTGATTAAGGGGGTTTAGTACGACAGTAGTGGCCCACTTTTTCTGTGCTCTTTTCTTCATTCGACGAGCCCGTCTACCTTTCAGTTCGTTCATAACCTGTTGTGTAGCAGGATCGTGTTTGCTAGTAGAAGGAGGTCCTGTAGATTCGGACGAGGTGTGTGGTAGTGATGATGGTGAGGAGATCGTGGGGGACAGATCATTGACTATTAAATGTGGAGGCAGTGGGGATGGGGTGTAGATCGGGGACAATGGCGGTTGTGGTGATTGAGCGACTATAGTTTCAGGCGATTCAGGGGGTGTGGGACTGGGGATGTGTGGGTTGTTCATGGCGGCGTGCTCTGTTGCTCCGGGTTCTGCCCAATGCACTCTGTTTTTGCTCTGTTGTTCTTCGCTTGTCTCGCTGAGTTCTGATGGGGTTGATGTTGGTAAGCGGACGTGGGTCTGCTCTGCGATGATGATAGTTTCTAAAATTTCGAACTGTGGAGTCCGCGAAAGCATGCCGGCAGTTTCGTTGATGAGCTCGTCAATTATTCGAGCTTGCTTGTGGATCTGATCTTGTAGATCCATGAGTCTTTCGTAGGTCTCGATCTCTCCAATGTATGGTGGTTGGTCCCACAGCTTGTGTATCTTCTTGCGGTATTCTTCCTGTGCATGCCAGTTTTTAAATCGATTCTGGGCATGGACTTTTTGGATATACTCGAGTCTTTCTGCAGGTGTGGTTAAACTGGCGATCGGGGTGCTAACGGTGCTACAGGTGGTGGTGATCTGGATGTTAAGTGGGATGTTGGTGATGGAAGGATTCATGGTGTAAAAGATATGGGATCGGAAAGTGTGGATTTCTGACAATGTTTAGAGGCGATGTCGCTTCTTGTAAGTTTGAAGGATTTGGGGGGCTGCTTTTAAGTTGCTTTCAGGTTCCCACGTATTGTGAGTGGGTGAATAATCTTTCCATTTTACAAGATATTGGAAGCCTTGGCCTCTGGGCCGATGACTGATGATACCTTCGACTTTGAATTCTTCTTGTTGGTTGACAAGGTCAGGCAGTGGTTCCGGGTAGTTAGGTCCATGGGTGTCAGTTTCCACATATCGTGTGAGTAAGGAAGCATGGAACACGGGGTGGATCTTCCATTGTGTGGGGAGTTTCAGATGATAGGTGACTGGGCCTAGTACCTTCTGGATGACAAACGGTCCTTCTCGTTTAGGTGCTAGCTTCCGTGATTGATACGGGATTCGAAGGTTAGTTCCTTCTAGCCAAAACTTCTCTCCTTCTTTGAAAGGGGTGAATCCTCGTGTGGTTCGTTCTGCTACCTTTCTTCTGGCGAGATCATGTGCTGCGATTGCTTCCTCTCGTGCTTTTCTTAGTTCAATCATCCTTTGTTCTACACTTGGGGCATTGGTTTTATTAAAGGCTGAGGGGATTGCCTGTGGCTCGTATCCCATCATGAGGAAGAAGGGTGATTGTTTTGTGGCAGAGTGCATCCATTGGTTGTGTGCAAATTTGGCGGTGGAGTTAAGGTCTTTCCATGCCGACGGGTTGGTTTGACAAAACATCCGGAAGTAGATCTCAAGTTCCTGATTTAGCCGTTCTGTTTCTCCATCTGTCTGTGGGTGATACGCCGTGCTCATGATGAGTTTAATTCCGAGGAGTCGTCCAAGCTCTTTGAAGACTTTTGCGGAGAATTGAGGGCCTCAATCTGATAAGAGTGTGTCTGGGAGTCCGAATCGTTTGTAGACATGCTCCAGATAAAGGTTTGCAGTGCCCAAAGCGTCAATGGTTTTTGTGCATGGAATGGAAATTACCCCCTTCGAAAGACCGTGGTCTACCACAACCATCAGGCTGTCAAATCCATTGTTTTCTGGTAGATCCGTAACAAAGTCAGTGGTTACAAAGGAGAAGGGGCGCATCACTCCGTTACTTGGGATCGGGATCAATCCAGGGGCTGTTGGGTGTGTGTTCACTTTCATCTGTTGGCAAAGGGCGCATCCGCTGACGTAATCTTGATAAAGATGCCCATTCCAGGCCACCAGTACTCGCGCAAGATAAGCTCTTGAGTCTTGTAGCGTCCAGGGTGTCCTCCTGGTATGCTGTTATGGTACCTTCGCACAATTTCCTGTCTGAGTTTTACGTCTGGTGCAACGTAGCATCTATTTTTGAAAAATAGCAATCCATCTTCAAATTTCCAATCTGCGAGATCGGATTTAATTGGTGGTGGTCCCGACTCTTTCAGCATCCCTATGGCACTTGTAAAGAATTCATCATTCTCCACTGCTTTCTTCAAATCTTCCTGTAATCCTAGATCGATTAATCTGACAAAGATATCATCCGGGAGTAATATCCGATCCTCGTTGTCATTGTCTTCATCTTTCACATAATCTGACCTCCGTGAGAGTGCGTCGGACTGTATCATTTTGGCGCCAGGGGTGTGTAC